>VUJU01002156.1:5002-41662 GCA_009835225.1 Aphis craccivora | reverse complement strand
ATATTTTGGTTTTAGGGGGGGGTGGAAACCCCCTACACCACCCCCGTAAATACGCCACTGCAAATTATAGTATAAGAATATGAGATCTAGGCACTCCCCCTCCCCAAACGGGAGGCTCCTGTAAATTGCACACCCAATACTATACCGATTGTTGCGACACTATATGTTTATCAAATTGAGGTTTTTAATGGAATTGGCTGCAGTATAATGTAATATTGAAAAAGGGGAACTATAAGGGAAATACTTTGTAAATTTACAGGTAAAGATATAATAATTTTAAGATTGATTAAAACAGCTATTGTGTGAAAATGTTGATTGTACCTCAGTGGCTCGGTAGTTATTACCCGATCATATTAATACTTATATAGTCTAAATAGAAAATAATTAAACAGAAATAAAAATGTGCCTCGCTCCTTGTTACGTTAATGATTATAGTTTATTGTGCCTATAAAATATGCAATTTATAATAAATTTAACCATAAACAATTTTTTTTTTAATTTTGGACTTTTACTAAGTCAAAATCAATAGATCTATATTAATTATATTTGTTTTACATTTTATCATTATTCATTGCTGATATATATTAATATTAAAATACGTATACGTCATGAACTCATGAATCGTGATGATATACATAACAGGTATAAATATCTGCTTATTATTTTATTTTTGTCACCGATTAATTAATTTTTTGGATAGTTCTAAATTAAAAAATTATTTTTTTATTTGAGATTGTACGAAATTGATAAGACGTCGGACATTTCGTGATTTTGTGATGTATTTTTCAAGCAAATCGTATAAGACAGTAATAACGTGTGTATATCTGCGAATAAACTAAATAGACGCTATGATTTTTTCTAAAATTCGACACAGTATAATATCACAAGCAAACGGAAAATTATTACCATACTACCTACTGCATCGGATTTGGTTATTGACCTCAGTTTCCCTGATGCGCGTGAGCGTATCGCATCGGTTTCCTCGGCGAACGGGTTAGTCGCTATGGAAACGCGAAAAATCGATCGTGTGAAACGGGGCAGCTACAGACGCCGCAACGACATTCGCCACCAACGATACGCACCGCCGGGATTTTGGGCGTATTCCGTGACGGTTGATTTTTCCTGTATATAATGGGAGCGTGAAAATTTTATTTCACCTGGGATGGAGACGTTTTTATTCGCGTGACGAATAGTTCAAAATACATTTAATAATATTTTTTTTTTTTTTACAATTCGTTAATTTGTTTAAACAGACAAGGCATCGTACTATTCGTACTTACAATGTTGAGGAACTACGGCAAATACTTAAATAACTTTTGTATGACATTATGTTTTCTTGCATAGGAATTCAATATTATATTTATCTGATTAATTGTAGGTATTCATTAATATTTACATATTATATTTATTATTACATACTTCAGTATAATGCGATGTATATTTTATAAATTGACTCGTGGGCTCAAACACACGGGTTTATCATTATTATATTTTTAAGCTTTAATAAATCAGTAAGGCGCAATTGTAATGATGCGATTTATAAAAAAAAAACTAAAAATGTTTTATAGATATTACCGTCAATTACTTTTTTTTTAAGTATAAAACGAAAAAATATCAAATACACAATTTTAAAATAGTGTGTTTATAAGTGTTTTAGTGTTTATATTAAAGTATGTAGGTAGTAGGTACTAAAAAATTCCTAGATAAAAATTTGCAAATAAAAAGACA
Organism: Aphis craccivora; assembly: GCA_009835225.1. Lineage (NCBI taxonomy): Eukaryota > Metazoa > Arthropoda > Insecta > Hemiptera > Aphididae > Aphis > Aphis craccivora. Next base: position 39,934 of record VUJU01002156.1, on the reverse strand, counting down.
AAACATTTTAGGTGAACATCACGTCTTTAGCTAAACGCAATGAGATATGATAAGAATATTATATCACGAGAGCTATTCCGTAAAGTTACATCATTGTCCATTGAGTTCTATAAAAGAGCTTATTGTAAATTTATAATATTACATTTATCTCAAAAATGACGTATACATTACAGATGTAGTAAGTTTTATCTGCACAGTTACACTAAAATACCCACGTTACACTCATATTTATGTGAATATATTATCAGTATGATAGATCGCAAAACATATGTACAACAAATCTGTCGTTTAAAATATATATATACATAATACATCTATATATATGATAATGGAATACACAATACATTATTCAATGGTACCTATTATATTATACACACATTAATATGTCACACAATATCCTAAAGCAGTAACCAGACAGTTGTTTCAATTGATAAGTATTATAATATTATGTATTTATCGAATTGAGTGAACCACGATAAATATAATGATGCATTCATACAAAATATAATAATAACAAATTTTAAAAACAAATACGTTTTTATATCTTAGAGTTAAAAAATAGTTCAATACCGAAAAAGCAACAGCTTTATCTTTTATCCAAATTATTACTAAAAATATTAAAATAGCTAATCATGGACTTGTGAATGTTTTCATAAACTCGTATTTTCAAACGGAGAGAATATAGGTACCTATAGTTGACCAACCGAACACAAAAATACCTAACTAAATGTTTTCGGAAATAAATAAATAAATAATTTCTTATTTATAAAGTCAACAGTTAAACCCGTTTATATGTAACCCAAACTAAATGACTGAAAAAAAAACTCTAATATCGAATCGTCAATCGAGTCCCATATAATATGGTGGTCGGAATTGAATCAAACACATCATATTTGTTGCGGTTGTTCGAGTCGAGTCTCTATACAACTTTTATACCGAGGTACTTGTTATTTCAAAGATAAAACGCCGTAACAGTCGTAGAGGCTATTAGCTGATAACTGAGAAGTCTCCCAAAACGAGTGTGCTCATTTACACCACTTATAACTGTGATTAATATACAGTTCAATAAAAGTTAAGAGGATAATTTAAAAAAAAAAACATTTCGATGCATTGCATTGCTATAATATAAAAAGTCCACAATTGAATCCCTTTTTTCGATATTTTTTTTGAAATCGAAATTTAAATATGTTAATTATTTAAATTATTTTTTGTTTTTCACTTTACGTAATATATAAACTCCGTTATTTAAAACTAGTATTGTATTAGGTATTAACGAAGTAAATATATTCAGTACAAGTGTTTGTGTTCTGAACGAATTAACTCTACCGAGCCGGTTGAACGTTGACGAATATAGCTTATCGTACGTATATCGGACGCCTTGCGAGGTTTAACGAATTCAATAAAAAAAAAATAATCATTATTCGACTGAAAATAATAATATGTCCTATCTTTCATAGTAAATAATACATCGACACAGCTGTTATGCAATCTATTATTCTAGTGACTACAGTTAGAACTAAATTCATTCGTTTTTCTGTTCAGTATGTTTTTTTTTTACGATTCAAATTTTAAACATGAACGGAACGTAGAAAATAAAAAAATGGTTAAATATTTTCATATATGAAAAGTATACTTGAAAGTATACTTTCATATTTATGAAAAAATAACAGTATATAGATATTTACGTATTTCGATTACTTTGTCATACGTCGCCATGTCCGCGCCCTAGTGACTAATTATTGTTATAACTTATAATCATATGTAAACATACCAAACCCGGTGTGAGACTCAACGATAATAAATTGTATAGATTATAAAGAGAAGATGGAAAAAAATAGATAATAAGTGCTTGACGTGATAATAATACTAACGTCGCATTGAGATTCGTGGAAGACGTGACACACGCGTTCCCATTCTCTATTATTATTTTGTACGACGTACTTATTTAATATTATTATATTTTATGGTTCTTCTAGGCAACGTACGCCGGCGACCGGCAATATAGACTCCTTCTCCCGCCGCCTCTACGGTTATGGATACACCACCGCCGCCGCCCGCCACTCGTTTAACCCGAGTAGAACAGTGGATAAAATAATAATAGTAACGCGATGTCCTCGACGTTGAAAAATGTCACTCGTTAGCTATGACACGCTCTGTTCAATCGATCGCGTTGTAAGTATAAAATATAAGAGAGGTACAGCTTTCACGGTCTGTTGATGCACACCTCGCGTGAACAATATTCGATTCGTACAGTTATGGCCTATGCCCTATACCCCGACCGAGATTTTACTCGGTTTAAATGGCGACGAAGTCGCATTGTGTGTGTATGGATTAAAATAAACCTATACGGCCGGAGACGTGTACATGTGTACCTAATTATAGATAATATTAGCCACTAGCGTCATTCTTGGTCGTAAATGTCTACTATTAATATTATAGAAAAACAGTAAATAAATAACATGTTAAAAATGTTTTAAAACCAACACGGTTTAAAGTACCTAATAAGATATGTGCCTACGCGAAAATTGTAAAATTTTTTTTAAAAAATTCTCTAATCCACAGCAGCTATAGAGACACCGAGTTCTAAAACGTCAAAATTTTTTTTTTCGATCGATTGCACGCACGCGATAAGAATACGTCACGATGTCACATACTTATTCGTTTTCTCTCGGAGAGTTATAAGCGACAACACGGTATACGTATACCTATTCAGTATATAGAACTAACCTTGCACTGTAGACGAGTGCGTAATATCGAGTCAAAGTTTAAAACGTCAATTATTATTCTACTCGTACATTGGCTTTTATTTTTACGACAAATCAATATCAAAAACGATGTACGTGTATAGTAATGTACATGATATATATGTATTATAATATGAGCATTTTAGATTGAAATATCAAATACTTGACATTGCGTCATTGCGGTACAATAAATTGCATTGATGTTATATACAAATTTGTAAATCGCAATAAACGTCGTGTTTTATTCGAATATGCGAGACGTAAATCTGATGGTGAAAAATTGCATTCATTGCATTTATCAATGTCTATGTTATGACTAGGGCTGAGATTTTTATGCAAAGTCGTCTTTTTTTCGGATGTTTTGAAACGTTGCTCCGCAAGTATAAAATGTGTTTTGGGCGATACTGAGATTATTTTATAGTAATCTTTTTTTTTAGATTTTTCAGGGCATTAAAATCCCAGCCCTAGTTATTACCAAATCATACGACAAATCGAAGCCGTTTTGTACGCAGTGTTGTGCGTTGTACCCCAAGCGCGATGCAGGACTATACGGTGCTAATAATTCTATACCGCAATAAAACACAATATAATTTGATAAAATATAGAACTAACATTATGAAGAAAAAAACGTCCACTGATACGATCGTGAATCGTGATCGTTCGGGCTTTTTTCTATTTTTTTTTCGGCTGGAAGCCGAGTGTCAGGTCATAACTCCGCGAGAGTGCGCTGCAAACTGCAATCGCTGTCGTGTATAACACACGGACCGCAGTAACATTAACAACAAAAATAAGTACAACAACAATATTATTACTATTATTGTTGCCACGACCTGTGGCTGTTGTTGTTGTTGTTATTGTTGGTGTTGCTATTGTGCCGCCGCGAGAATTATTGTTGTACCCCCAAAATGATTTTAAGCTTACTAGGAGCCTATGTGGTCGGATCGCATTATCGCGGCCCGATGAGTCCGGCGATCGGCGGCGGCGAGCTTGCCACCTGGATATTACGGCGGCGCTCGTCGTTCCGGCTAAACTCCTGGTACGTAAATCTATCGGTTACCCCAAGAAATATCGCTTGACTTCGACAATATTATAATATCGGCGAGTATTATAATATATTTTATAATATTGTTGAAATATTATTGCTGTAATACCACGCCAATGATGTTGGTTGAACGCCAACTCGGCGGCTCGGTACTCTGGGGTCGGATCGACTGATTTCATGTACCAGGAGCCTAGTCGGAGGCGATGAGTGCCGCCGCGATTTCTGGCGACGAGTGCCGGCCGCCCAGCACCGAGCTCTCCAGACCGCGATGATGACATATTCGGCCGCATAGGTTCTTAGTAAATTTGAAATCATTCCGGGACGACAAATGCAACAGCGATAATAGTAACAATAGTCTAGGGCTGAGATTTAAACGCCCTAAAAAATCTCAAAAAAATGCATTTCAATTTATTTACTGTAGTTAAAAAATTGAAAAAAAAATATAAATGATACTACAGCAGTGTATTTGTTTTTTGTTTTTTTTTTTTATGTATTTATCATATATAATATTTTGAACGTTGTTACTTGTTGCTACTTTATTATTCGTATAGTCGACAGTTTACTGAATGTTTCTTGTTCAACAATTTTCGTTCATTTAATAAACGAATCTGCAAAAGTAAAATCTAAGAAAATACATAAAAAAATTCATTCGAGGTTAATAATTTTGTCAACAAAATGCAAAATAAATTATTTAAAAATAATCAGTGTCACCCAAAACACATTTATTACGGACCAGAATAAAAGATAACTGCATAGGTCTAGCCTTAGGTCTACCTAAGTCCAAGCAGTAGTTTTTACTGTAACTAATGTTATAACATTCCGAGAATATAACGACCGCGATCGCTGAATAGACCTCCAGTTCGTCGGGCCCCATGATTATGACATAATAATATAATGCAACTACTACACAGTCATGGCTTGATTAAATAAATAATAAAAAAAATTATATGCAGATTAATGCTTGAGACGGAGACATCGCGTTTGAAGAAGACGGTTAAATAGAATATAATGTAAAATAAAAATATGTATTTAATATCGTCTTATAATATCATAATATCATATTGATCATATCCCAACGATAATTATTAAATGTTCGAATAAAGTTGGCTAGGCCTATTTTTTGTTTGGTGATGACGGTGCAGTGAGTATTCTGTTACGTATTTTGATTTAAATTGTTTTTGTTATTATAATTTTATTATTGTTTTTGTGGCAATGAAGTTTTACTTTTTACTTTTACGAGAAATTACGATTATAATAAATGACGTGTGTTTACCATGAAGATATATCATTATATTATGTCTTTAATCTTTCTGATGTTTACTTGTTATACGTTAAATATATTTACTGTTTAGATGTATATCACCGGATTATTATCACTAGAGAGTGGATTTTTATGCACTAAAAAGTAAAACGTATCGAAATAATACGCTATATAGTATATGCAGTAAAAATCATGAAAATATGCAAGAATTTATTTGTATATTTATTTAAAATTTACAAATTAATTAATAATAAAAAATAAATAATTTATTAATAGATTATAAATTACTTAAAAACTTTGCGAAAAAAAATTTAGGGAATTTTCTGAACAACTTAATGTATTTTTAAAATCACAAACAATTTCCACAATATTCCACATTGGTTGCAAAATAATATATTTCCGTCAGTATAGTGAAAACCCAGTGTCTTTATCTTTATTTTATTTGCTGAGAAAATCTATTCTCGAATTTTTTTACAAATCGAACTACTTATTCTTATTATATTCCGATTTACGGACTATTACGATAAACGACATTACTGAGTGTCTGAGTGATATGTCGATAATTTCTCACTAATATAGCAAGATTAATAAAGGTTATAGGTAGTCACACAAGCGTTTATCGTAATCAATTATTCAACTTATATGTATTTCAGTTATTATTTAATGCCAACAAAATTATTTTTAATATTTCTACAAAATATTATTTTATACATATTTTGTTTTTAAATTTTCGGTTTAATATGCAATACATTTCAAATGTTTGTAAAAATATGAAAAAATATGCCATAATCATAAAATATTCATATAAATATGCAAAAAATATCTCATCCTACTCTACGCATATGTGCGGAAACTTGCTATTATATTATTATTAACTGAATTTTGGATTCATTGAATTCAAATTTAATACATCCATTATAGTGGACTACCGTACAGCAGAACGCTGCTCACTCGACCACCTTTTTTTGTCTTCGAATGTGTTTTTCCCGGAATCAGGATTGAGGACAACGTATATGTCAGGTTGTTGCTCGTAAATCCCCCAGCAACAAATATTGTGCAGGTGTTGTGCGAGTGGCCAGCAAGGTCGTCATATAATATAGTGTATTGCAAGTAATAAGTGAAATTCGCTAAAAAAATTAAAAAGCACTGCGTGTTGAACGGATTCCCACCGATCGAGGAAATCGTTATAGCTTACGGTACGTCACGAAAATGTAACCGTTTTCAACTCAAAAGGACCCATACGCTATGGCTATAGCAAGCTTTTTCGTATTAAACTCGCGATGCGTTATGCGAAGCATGTAACGCATAAAAAAGCGCACGATCAGTGGCGGCACGTGATAGTTTGATATGGTAGTGCGACCAATATGTTAATAAAATAAAGATCTCAAATAATAATAAACAAAATAATATGAATTGAATATTGAGATATTATAACAAATACATTAGTAATAGGTAAGTAAAGTATTAACTTGTAGATAAGAAATATTAAAAATGCAAAATTATATGTAATAATACTTAGGTAATTCTATTTCTATATAATTAATAGATCTAATAAAACATTAATATATTATTCATTTCAGTTGAAGTTTTTATCTATATTATCTGTCTTACCTGTACGAGTAAATATTATAGATTTCATAGAAGTACAGCATAAAAGAGTAAACAGCTTACTACAGCAGGCGAAATATTATGTATCAACACAGCTTTTCACGTTTTTTATTGTGCGCAAAAGGCTGAACAGTTTTCAGGTAAAAAAACTCGAGATTATCAACACTACATACAGATACATCGGTACATGTATATGTCTTGTTTCTACTGAATATAGTTGATATAAGAATGTCGATGTCAATTTGGTATTATTATTATTTTATATTATTAACGCACCAATGACGTCATGGTAACATTTTCGTTGTCGGACAAATTTACAGAATGACCCCCAGCCATGTCAAAAAATTGTGTATGGTATTTACGTAAACTTTTGGAGTCGAATATGATAAGACAACATTTTTTGAACCTTATAAAAATAAAAGGGTAGGCAAATCGTAAATATTGTACGAGTAAAACATAATTTAAATGGTTTTTATTTTTTTTTACCTATTAAGTAGATGTACTACAAAATTAGTGCACACAAAAATCACATCGTGTTTATTTTAAAGTTTATTACCTATCTACAATGCTGTGCGTAATCTACTTTGAAAAAAAGTTTTTAGTGTTCATAAATACTTATGTAGTTATGTGTGTAAACGAGCTATACATTTATCTCTAACTCAGTTGTTTCATAAGAATGATTTATATTGTAATGAATTGATTCAATCATTCATCGTATACTCGTGTACCTACAAGATATTTGAGTCTACTGTCATAATTCATGTGAGGTACCTATCGCACTATTATTATTATATTATTAGGGCTAAGATTTCTATGCATTTCCATGGTTTTTCCCTTCAGTCCATATTGATAAGTTGTCAGATAAATTATGTTTATGATTTAGTTTATTCTCAATTAAATTGTACCATTTTTTTTTTTTGTATTATTGTAAGTATATTTTGAGCATAATATGTACAATTGTACATATATACATATATACATATATATAATGATTTTTGGATATCTTGTAAATTTGATATGGTACTCGAATTAAATAGGTACAATTTTCAGTTCTGATAGCTGTAGAGTGTAGACGGGTTGTGTTTTCTTATAAATATAATAAAGCGAAAAAGCACAATTGTTTTACACAAAAGAAAAAAGGTAAATAGTCTACATATCGCCGCACATTACATCACATTGGGTGTCTAGTAGTAGTAAATATCATCAATTTAAGTTAACTTCGTGTTATATTAACACATCTCAATACTAGCCACCTTAGTATATTATGCACAAACATAATGTAGTATTATGTTAATGTGTCATCATTACTCTCAAGGTTAGGTTAAAATGTGTACCTAATTCCAGTGATCTTTATTAGGGCTGTAAATTTAATGCAATAAAAATGTCAAAAAAATTCAAAAACGCAATATAAAATGCCAAAATGTATAGTATAAATATACTTAAAATAGTTTTTAATTCAATTTTTATCTTTGTATCGTATTGATATTATAGGATATTATTCATTATACATTACAGTTTACATGCATAAAAATGTGTTAATTTAAAAAATATATAATACATAAAACGATTAAACTATTTTTTTTTTTTATGTCAATTTCTACATGTAATCATTGGGTTTTAATATAGTTTTAATTTGTAACATTTTTAAAAGTTCTTGAAAAAATATACTTAGTAATAGGAAACTGGAAAATATATTCTTAACGACTTAATAGTTAATACAATATGGCGTGATTTCATTTATATTAGACAAGTATAATAATATCAATTATTCAATGGGAACTGCTATTAAACGTCAACTCAAATTGAATTTAGTTATTATGTTAATTACTATTTCACTATCGGTCATAAATTACAAATGCGTAGAGCGTTTTCTACACATAATTAAGCATAGATTCCTAATGATTATACTTCGAAGAAACGATAAAATACCAATTTATATGTAATTAAATTTATTAATACTACATGATAATGTGATAATAATAATAATAATTTAATATCCGGTCGGTTAGTCATTAGCCATCAATTTAAACGACAAAATTATTGATTTTGAATACGTTGGTGTGTCCAACATATGTACAGTTTTTTTGATAGTTTTTAATGTTATTATATTTTATTAGTCGTGAAAATTAAATCGGATTACTAAACCAAACACTAAATTACTAAAACAAACACGGCCCGACGACCAGCACAAGTCGCTGCTTCGAAACGACGCGCACGAGTCGCCGAACTTGTTGCGGCCGGTCCCGTGTTTTGTGACGAAACGGAGGGGCCAGTCACCCGAGTCAGGAACAGAACACGGCACCGACGCCGTCGACCGCAGATAATAATAATAAAAAGCCATAGCCTTGTATTATAAATTGTGACGGATTTTAGTCTTACAGCTCGTGTGTCGCGGCCTTGAAAATTTATTCCCAGCGCCCGTATAGAAGTTTCATTTCAAAAATTTGTTTTTACATTTTTTGGTAAATAAAATACATATTTTACAGTTTTTTATTGCATAAAAATATTAGCAATGATTGTTATTATTAGGTACCGTAATACGTAACCGATATGTAAAGTGTATTATATATAGTAAATTAGTACCTACACTAATTTGAGGGCTCTGTCATGGAAAAAGGGTTGAGGTTAGGTTTAAACGAAGGTATCATATCCACTGCTTAGATTTTTACGAGTATATAGTGAGTATATCCAGCGCCAGATTTAGAAAAGGGTCCGCCCTTAGGTTAGGCCCTTTTAAATATGCCGCCTCCACCCCAATAAAAAAATATGTAGTAAATATTCATATGATTTTTTTTTCCATTTCTTACAAAATTTCCGTCACACATTTGTATTTTTTGATTCCGTCAGCTTGTAATATTAATTCTTTATTAATTTAACATAAAAAAAAATGTACTGTTTATTGGATGGAAAATTTAGTTAGTATTAGTGGGTTAGAAATTAAAATAATTCTCTGCGCCACCAGGAATTGAGGCCAATTTACGACACTGCGTAACACATACTATTTAATATTATGAATTTTCTAGAAATGTATCTGTGTTATGTACTGTGTTTTTCCGAATCATTTGCGTGTTGTGAAAAACAAAATCGGTCTATAAGAAATACGGTCAATTGATATCAATTCGTCTGTTCGTATATCGTGTGTATTGTCGTCTTGAGTATAAACATTGTTAGTATAATATTCTTGACCACGTATAATGTTTTGGTACAATGAAAGATTCTGGTGACTCAGCATTATCAGTGAATATAATGGTGATCACTGATCATATTTTGTACAGTCTGATAAATCAACGAAATAATGTTAGATAAATATTATAAAATAACTAATGAATGTATAAATTTTATCATTTATTACTTATACAGTTATACGTTTTAGTAATTACATAAACTACATGATTCAACACTTTAACTGAAAAATATAGGTATATATTCGATATCGTCATTATGTATCTTCAGTATTAGTGTTAAAATGAAATCTGCTTGAATTTTATTTAATTTATATTGTAAATAGAAAGAATATTTAAAATTTCCAATTACTATTCAACCCATATACAAAGTGTCCACATGCTCTAATCTACCATTTTACCTGACCAAACAAGTGACCGTTTACCTGTTGTAAGACATACGTTGGGAGTTAGTATAATTTGGGTTGCATCCGAAAACCGCACACTTTTGATTTCGACTAGGAAAAGGTTGATAGACAAAAATCGCACACTTCATCTGTTATATACTATTTTAATTACAGTTCGTGTTCCTACTTTTAAAACATACATAAATTACCTGTAGGTATACATACCTATTTGAAATGTACGTAAATTTCCGATTTTGGCCTGGGATATTCCGATTTCCGGTCGGCCGTACAATTTAAAGATAAGTATTAATAGTAGGTAATAGGTATCTTTAATATTGATCGATCTAGAATCTAGATAATATACTAACTTACATAATATATTAATATTACTAGCATCCAGTGTGCATTTGCAGATCAAAGCTTTTACTCGCGAGTTTTTACGTTTCTCTACAGTTTACTAGTGTATAGTTTTTTTAGAATTTAATAAAATTGGACTTTATGAAAAGTTAAAAGAATAAAACGTTGAAAATTATTGATGGTTTAAAACTTCGTATTCGCAGATTGCTAAACAATGATATTCAACTTTGGTATTGCACAATTAAAACATGTAAGTATTTTTTGAAATTTAATAATAATTGTATTTGCATACATAGTTTTAAATTTCACTATCATTTACAAATTTCGGAACTAATGATAAAAATCGATAGAAACTTAAGAGCATAAAAATTTAAAAAAAAAGCCTTGGACGTAGGTATAACTTTGGTATAAATGAAAAATATTTATTTAGAAAGTCAAAACGTACAAAAATGTAACCCGGTTACAATTTACGTGTGTATAAAACATACCCGAGCCTCAATTTACATAAAAATTTTGAAACGGGACGTAATTTTCAGCGACCCTAATCGTTAACTCTAACTTACGGATAAGATAAGACTATAAGATATACCACAATAATCATGCTAACGCATTTCAAGGCTTTAGTCACCACTCGTTATTAGTTAGTGTTGTGTATATAACATATTAACATAGTAGTTATGACTTAAGTGATTTTTTTGCATTTTTATTTAAATATTTTTAATTAAGTTTAATGAGTTTTAAAATAATCGATAGTAATATAGAAGGCTAGTGGACAATACATTTTTAAATTTTTTTTTAAAAATTTGAATACTCAAATATATGTACATTTTGTTGTTTGAATAAATTATAAGTTATAGGTAAAGACGTAAAGTACACGGTTTTTGTTTATCGACCTTTTTGGGGTCAAAATCAAAAGTGTTTTTTTTGATGAAGTCATGACCAATTTCACAAAAAATCTTATTAAATTTAAATATTATGTAATAAATTTAAGTATCTTATACATTCCAAATAGGAAGGAATAATGAGCTTGTTTCGACTTATCAAAAAATTGAAAATAATTGATCAATATACATATTTCCCAAGTGTTAGATTGAAATTAATCAAATTATTGTTTGCGTTTATCGTAGAAATATACTTCATTAAGATACATATAGATACTATTTATATTTTAAACATTTTTAATTTACTTTTAACTATAACTTTTGATAATACAGTTGTAAATTAAAATTTTTTTATTATTTTGACCTGTTAATATACAAATATACTATATGTTTATTTTTATAACATTTTTAGTTAAACTTTAAATGTTTATATTTTAATAATTGACATTATATATACTTACTACTTAGGTATAAAACTAATATTTACAATATATACTTTAGGTTAATAATGTTAATATTGAATTGCACTTACTTTAGTTGAATTTACGAGTAGTTAGAACTGCACTCTGGTTCAAAAAGCTTCAACAAAAATGTCATGCACGAAAGGATTGAATCCTTTTAAAAAACTCATTTCCCTTCCCACTTACAGGCTTAGGACTGACAATGATTATAATCATTGGCGTGGTTAAAAATGAGTTAGGTTAAAAAATGTATAAAATCATTTAAAATTAGTTTTTATTGGTTACTTTTTGAACATTTGTACGTTTTTTTTTTTTTAGAAATGTCATAAACACTTTTTATATATAAAAAAAACGTAGGTACCTATAAATGTTCAAAAAGTAACCAATAAAAACTAATTTTAAATGATTTTATACATTTTTCAAAATAATAAATAAAATGTATTATTTATTAAAATTGACAAGGCTCTTATTCATTCAATTTTGATTTTAGAACCATAGTTGATACATCAAAATTGCTTTAAAAAAAATAGACTTATCCGAAATGGTGTTTAAAGTAGGTGTTGCTATTCAAAAAAAAAAGTTTTTACTGAGCACGCATAGACCAGAACTTCAAAAAAGCTTGAATGTATCAAAAAATGTGTATTGGTATACCACCAGTTTGTAAACAAAAAATCGATTTATTCCAAAAAAAAATCCGGCCGAGAAATTCAGTGTTCACTAAATTGGTGAACATCCTGTATATATATATTATATACATACATAATTATGTTAATATATTAATATATATTATAGAATAATAAATGTGAAATAATATTTTTAAGTGTTTTTGAAACTTGTTACATAAAACATAATTAGTTCTATTATTTCAAATTATTTATTGCAGTAGTTATAAGAGAAACTGAATTCAAAAACTTTTATCTAGAAATTGATTTCTGATTAGGTATATAAGTTCATATATTTTTCGATTTCATTCATTTTTTTCTGGTATCGTGTATTTGAAAGTATCATATCAGTATTCTGTATTAAAATATGAGTATCTATTTATAATTGTGTTAAAACATTAATAAACATAATATATATAAATTTTGGATGTGGTGACAAAAATGATTTATTACACTTTGCGTGGAAAGACTCTCGTGCATTTGTAGTTCTTTGACTGGAAATCGTATCCAAAGCCAAAATAATATGAAAAAGAAAAAAGCCTCATTAAAAATATAACCATCTACAAATTAGTCACTAAATTCTTAAACAGCATTTTTAGACAGAACAGTTCTATATAATATTATATCATATACCTACCTAACACATTTTCTTATATAATTTCTACAAAAAATAATTTCATTAAATAACAATAATATAATGTACATACACATTATACATTATATTATATAAAATTAAGAAGTGAAATATGATAATAATAAGTATGCTATTCATTGCATTAATATTTAAATTAACATTATTTTTTGAACATCTGAGTTCAGCACGATTTCAGTTCGATTATTACCTATTTTTCACCCGAATGAAGTTCGGCCATTACTTTTTTTTTTTACCCAAATGTAGACTGTAGATCCACCATTAACTTTATTTAACCTAAGTACTTAAGTGCAATTTGACCATTTAATGTAGGAAAGATTGCGATTCGACTATTTCAATACTTTATGAATATAATAGTAATAGTATACTTAGTGTTGGCGTTCTGAAATAAACATTTTTAAGTGTTTAAACAATGGATCGTACAAATTAGCCGTTTTTCTTTTATTTCGGTGCAAATTGACTACACCCGTATAGGAAGTAACCACCGTAGTAAATCGTTAGCGTAATATTCAATCAGTAACTTGTTTACTGTTAAAAAATTAAATTGATTAAATAATAATAATTTTAAAAAAAAATGCACAATATTGGTTTGAATAAATGACAAAAAAAAAATGTAATACATACATAGAAAAAAGAAGCTTCTTTATTGACATCAGAATATCAGATATGGCAACTTCTATTTACTAAACACTAGATCTATAAGTATTTTCTTCCTACCTTGTTGGCCGCAATAGCGCATAGTATTAATAAAAAAGTTATTAATATTTTAATAAAAATATGTGATTATATACAGTATTTACTGTAAAATGTATACATGAGAAGTATTAAAATTCATAAGATGATTTCGTCATGAATATAATATCATTTAGTTTTTCATCATAGAGTTCTAATCTTGGCTTTGAACAATTGAGATTCATGTCATAACAAGGCGGCCGATAATTGGGCCAAATTTTGTTACTCGGAGTGACCACTTGGCGACTGGCGTGACTATTATTATATAGTCTCTATTTTAGCGCACTGTATCCAATTTAAAAAAGCATGTAGCCACAAGATAAATATGTAAAAAATTTTAGGTATTGAAATGTATACATAATTTGTATTGTGTATCATAGTGTTGCTTAACAACAATATAGCAGAAATACGGCTAAAAATAACAACGAATAGTTCTGTTCATCATAATATCAGCGGTACCTACTTAAGTATCTCCGAGATAGGATGAGTTTGTATAAATACTATAGTACAATATAATAATTAATAAAACAAACAGTATCCAAGTCAATACTAAATTTTATGACTATATTTGTTTTCTTTACAATCATAATTATCTACAAAATTACAGTCGTTGTTAACTGATTACGGTCATGGACACTTGAGATGTGTATAATATTTAGAGTGTTGAGTGATTGTTCTATGATTGAGACGAATAAATTTAGTGTGACAGTGTAAAATTTAAGTATAATAGGAAACTAATTTATACTCACCAGCACATTAGATAATGCTTATACTAATTACTATTACTATATAAAAGCTAACTCTTACAGCAACATCGTCGTGTTTTACATAAATTAGCTGTGGTACTCTACGTAGGGTAAAAATTGGTATTGATTTGAAATACCTAATTCATTGTGAAAAAAACTTTTATATATTTTATATGTTGATGCAAAATTGAGTTAATTTGGAATGAACCTTTTTTTTCAAATTAAATAGTATTATGTCTGGAAGCAGTTGATTCCAAACTTTTATAATATTGATGATTATATTTTTTTAAATAACAATAATCATTTTGACACAATTTTTTTTTTTTCATTTAATCGAAAGAATATTAAACAATGAAAATAAAGTATTTTCGCATGGCATTATATATGGTCGACGTACCACTTTTGGCATGTGTGCCATAGGTTCACCACCCCTGTCCTAGGGTAAAAGCGTTTTGGATCCTAATCAATTTTAATCGTATATTTTTATGTATAGAGGAGTAGCACGCTTCTAATGTTTGTATGTTCAAATAAATCTTTGTTCAAAAATAGAAGTTATTATATAGTAAATAATTGTAGTAGGTACATTTCGATTGTTAAATCATGTTTCAATATGAAAATTTATCCACTGAAACGTCTTGTTTAGAAGAATAAGGTAAACATCAGCTATTCTTCCTGCTACTGTACTGTTCATAATATCTATCTATCGATTTCGTCGATCCTAAAGCTTATATAATAAAAATTAGAAATAAACAACCGTTAGTTTTAAACTTCATTAATATTTTGAATTAATTAATTTATCTAATCCAGTGTTTTTGTAGTGTCGAAAATAATACGGTTAAGCTTAAAATAAAAAGCCGCTGGAATCAATATGTATAAGCACCTATACCTATATATACTGTCTGCAGTGAACGAACCAAAGAACTATATTTGTTTCTTGTGAACAACGTTTAAACGTGCCGAAAAAAGTATTTAGATTTATTTTAATACATATATACAAATAGACTATGAAGTATTGAGTTACATAACATATTATTTTACATTATACCTACCAATGGTATATATCCTGCGATCCGTGAATCTTAATAACGACCACAACTTTTAATAATGTAGGGTCACAAATGATATATTCTTGAATGAATAAGCCACAATATACTTAACGTTAATATATTTTTTTTTTAGATTGCGTAAAATTTATAATATATGTCATATATATAAATTTGGAAGTGAATCAAAAAAGTTTTCGTACCATTGCATTATATAACATATGTATATACGTGCTACGGCCTACTGAAAATTCCCGTGGTATCTGGCTAGTGTCCACACGAACATATATACGTATTATCACTATTATCACCTATACCAGTAACATAGGTATCTCATATTATTATGTCATTAAACTAACACTTTGTATTATTTTTTGCAAGTAGTAGGTATATACCATGCAACACGAGTTGTCATATATTTATATCATGATTGTCGACAGCATTTCTAGTAAGAAATATATAGTTAGTCGGGTACTGGTCACGGTCATCTCGCAGACAGGTATAATTACCGAAGTTCTATAATGTTATTTCTAAACAAGCGTAAATACTGTTATAGTCAATTTTATTGCAACTTAAATCCAGTGGAATCCAAAATCATTATTTTTTTTTCAACATACAATACTGACTACCGAGGTCATACATAATCATGTAGAATACACGAAGTTCTACCGGATTACGTGCCTTACGGCTATACAACTGCGTAGGAATTCCTTTTTTTAGCGATGTGCGCTACGTAGGTAGGTATATTCAAGAGACCGGTTGGGTGTAACAGACACACGATTGCAAGTTGACCTATGGACGACTACTGGACAAGTCACCGTACCCGCCGGTTGCGCCAGTATTCGGAAAAAAAGCCCCGAAATCAAAATACGGTAAAAAAAAAAGCCCTGGTTAGTGGTTACAGAAAAAAAAGCCCCGTACCAACTAAATACATAACAATTTTTATTTTTTTATTTTACAATGTATCTTTATTTCAGTATAATTATTATGTAACAATTTTTTTGACATAGGTTAGGTTAGGTTAGTAGATATAGCTTAAAAATGTTATGAGTGCAGGGTCGTCATTTGGGGGGGGGCAGGAGTATGCATTTGCCTGACCCTAGATTTTAAAGTAGCCAAATGGGCCAGTGGCCGGGTCTAAACAGGCCGGGTTTTATATAAACTTAAATCTACTGTAATGTCAGTCTGGGCCACTCCTGGACATTTTATATATAAGGCCCTAATAATTAGGGGACACACCTAAATGGAAATAATATTAGGTTAACTCACGATTCCAGACTCGAATTCCAATCGAATCAATTTGTAAACATTGAACCATTGGTTATAAATACTAGTATTTAATATATTATCTACTAGGTACCTATATTACAATATTATTAAAAAGTATTAAAAGTATTATTTTAAATTTGTATAGGTATTTTATTTAATGATGACAATTTTAATTTCATATTAAATGTGCACAGAAATGCAATTACATTTATGTTATATGTTTATAAATATTATAAATGTAAAAAACCTCTTTTTGTTTTTGTAAAAAGGCCCATTGTAAATAACTGTGTCGGGGTTCAATCATAAGCCAGACTGACACTGATCTACTGACTATATTCTAGAATATAATGTATAATATTAAAATAGAAGTTTGTGGTGCTGGTGCATCATAATATAATAATTAATACGTTATTATTATTATTATTATTATTATTATTATTATTCTATTTATTTATTTTAATTGTAGATGTAATAAAAAATAAAGAAATATTTTAGCCTTTAATTCCTTTTTTGTATTATTTGCTTATGCTTATTGCTTTTTAAATTAAAGTATTATGATTGTTAAATGTTATTATTCAAATGAGGTATACTTAGTGAAAAAGTTCCACAGTGGTAGTACTTTAATGAATATTTTATTGGGAAATTATTATTAATATTATAAAAAATTATTAATTATTTGGTTTTTCTGAGAAACTACATTGAAGGTTATAATAATATGTTTATGTGTGTTAAGATTATAAGTATTAAAGTTATAGGGCCAGTCATTATTATGCCCTACTTTAGCAAATATTTAAATTACGCCCCTGTATGAGTGCAAATCAAAAATAATGAGATAAGCATATTATTAGATTCTGATTTTCTAATGATAGTTAGCTTCAACATTAGAAAACAATGCTACTAAGTTATACTGACAATTATTTTATATATTTTTTAATTGTTTTAAATTATATATCACCCTTAAACATTTTTTTAAAGTTATAAACAAATGACAATTATTTTATTTCATTTATGGTTATATTTAATTATGTAAATTAAAATAAAAACGAATAAACGAATAACTTATAACCACATTTATAACAATACAATTTTTTAGATACTTATATACTAACACCAATTTTAAGATGAAATCAAATGTCAATAGCTTTTATTACTATATAATATACTTTAATCAGTTTAATCTTTTATAGATATTTCAAATGTATATTTATACCTTTAGTTTAAAATATTTGGTGTATTATTTCATTATCATAATATTATTATGATTTAAAAGTTAACCTATACAAATTATGAAACGAATATTTTATATAATATAATATTATGGTTATAGATACCTGTGTCAAATAAAATGCTACATAATTAATAATTCTATTGGAATTAAGGTACATTGCAAAATTAAAACAAAAAAAGTGCTATGTATTTAGTTGGTACGGCCCCTTTTTTTCCTATAGCTGGGGCTTTTTTCCCCAGATTCCAATGAAACCATGAAACCTTACGAAGCCAACGCGTAACGATGAACCGAATTCGCTAGCGATTCGTGTCACGGCTTGAACCGGTCCCTGGGCTAACCTCTATTCCGTAATACCGTCTATATAGGGTTTTGTTGTTTATAGAACATAGATCGATGTCCTACCACGATTACCGGAATATAGGCTTCACGGTCCGACAAGCCATAAAAGTAAAAATTCTAAACTATAAAAGAATAGTTATCATTTTAGTCATAATACCTATACGTGTTCGAACTATGGACTACTTACTTTTGCAATCGCGGGGACAGAGCTCTTAATTGTTATTTTTTTCATATTTTTTAATCAATAGCTTCTATCTACTAATATTATATTCATTAGGGGACGGTACGTCGTTTTAAATAAAATATTATAGTTATTTATCGTAGGTACATTATTTTTATAATTTTCATATAAGAAATGTCAGTTGAACGGTTCGATAGGATATTAAAATTAATTTTGATTAATCAGGTACCTATGCAATTTATTTTTTATAACAATACGGAATAATAAATATGAATAAATGTGTTAGAAATAAACTGCTCATAATTAGTAATCGTTCTTAACTGGTAAAAATGTAGTATAAATTAAATAAAAAATAATAATCGTAAGGACGTGAAACATTATCCCGTTATTTAAATTATCTTTGTCTATATTCAGTAAAATTTTCGTAATATTTCGACTAATTTCAAGCTATTCAATAAAATATATTTATATTACTTATTATATTGTAGCTATTTTCGAATATTTTATATGAATTATCATGTACGATTTTTTCTTGGGTTAAAACACGCAAAAATATAATATAACTAGGTAGATACATAAGATTTCTTATAAGACGTTGTTCTTATAGAAATTAAAAAATAAAGTTAACACGCTCAAGACGGATTTGATATTAAAAGCGTTTGTGGTACCAAATTTTGACTGAATTTATCTAACTAAGATTTAAAAATATGTTTTCCTCTAATATGATTTTCTTATTTTGTTATCGCTTAAAAATATTAATCGAGTTGTTTTACGTAACTCTAATTTTGCACCTACAACGACTACCAACGACCGAAGTAAACGTATGTGAACGTCATCGGTCTCTCGCATGATAGGCGAGGATACTTACCACTATACTACCGAATGATCGATGTATTTTATGGCATTATTATACAACTATCGGCCGCTGTTAGTCATACCCTTCATCGTGAAAACAATTCCCTGTATAGTTTTGGACGACGACGTCTGGCGATGTTGATGAGTGATGACTAATAGAATTATTATTTTAAACGTCATAATCATAAAGAAATATTATTTTCAAAATATATTTGCTGTAATAGTTTTAAAATATTTTTAATCCGCACCAAATGTCGATGACAATCATTCTTTGTAATACGACGGCCATAGCTTTTTTATCTCCGGAAATGTTGGATATTATAGTGTCTTACCGGGACTTCAATAAAATACAACAACTATAATTGGAAAGTTGGAGATACACAGCTATCGCAATTATTTCCATTATATCTGAACCTACCTACTAACTGTTTATTGTGCAAGCTCATAAGTTTGGTATTTTGTTTTTGTATTATTTTTTAGTTGAGATAAAGAAGTGTTAAAGATACCACAAGTCAAACGTATATCGTTTTTTATCGTTAGTGCTTATAAAAAAAATGTTGGTAATTTTTTAAAAGCATTTTTTGATAGCTTTTAGGGAATTAAAATCTAAGCCCATGTAGTTATCATTATATATATATATATGTTACGGGCAATGTAGATAATTGGGGCATTATGTACATTGCCCGGGCATTGTATAGAATGACCTGCATTTTTGGGCAATTTGAAAATTATTCAAGGATTTTCTATAATGCCCGGGCATTTTAATAGAATGCCCGGGCATTATACAGAATGTCCAATTTATCAAGGGCAATATGAACTTAAAAAAAAATATTTCCATATTTTGTGTTTGCAAAAATAACCAATATGAAACTAAATTTCCAATATAGTTGCCTGATCGATTTATCAAAGCATAATAAAAATCCTTATTCATTCGATAACAATTTTCATATTTTTAATTCACTATCAAAGTATCAACTATAATTTATAAAGGTAATAAAGATAGTGAATTCACTACATTATTTTCAAGCTTTAGATTAGATCTTAGATAGTTAGATACCTACTTAATCAGTCAGTAAGTTACGTCGATATTATACAGGTACCTACTTTATACATGTATGGCATTTCGTTGTGTTCTCGTATATAGTCGCGTATTTAGTATTACCGAGTGTAGTGCGTTTACTAATACGATTAGTGTTTTATTTTAATTTTGTTTCGTCGTTTAATTTAAATTTAAATTTAATTTGTTGAATATGGAAAATTTTAATTTAAAATTTAAAGAATTATTAATAAAAAAAGGTTCTAATAATACTTACTTAAGTAAATCAAAATACGACGATTTGATTGTTCATATAAAGCAATTAAAAAATCAAACTGAAAAATTTAAACCAAATGATTATAGGCTCTTAAAAAAATATGACGTGATTCAAATATCTGAAGAAGAAAAATTAGTTGTTCCTGTAACTGAAGATAATACTATAAAATATTATGTACATAATGAACAATTATTTAACACTATACACGAGGTGCATTTATCAATTGGACATGGCGGTAGGAATAGAATGGAGTATGAAATTAATATGAAATTCAAAAATATAACTAGAGAATCCATTATGCTGTACTTAAATAATTGTCAATCGTGTCAAAAAAAAGGAAATACAGCTAAAAAAGGGTTAGTAATAAAACCAATTATATCATCTGAAATGAATTCTCGTTGCCAGATTGATTTAATAGATATGCAGGCACAACCAGATGGCGAATATAAATTCATTCTAGTGTACCAAGATCATTTGACAAAATTCGTTTTACTCAGACCATTAATACAGAAACGCGCTGAAGAAGTGGCGTATGTATTATTGGATATTTTTACAACTTTTGGCGCGCCTTCAATTTTGCAAAGTGATAATGGCCGAGAATTTGCGAATAAAGTTGTAACAGAACTTTGTACCATGTGGCCAGAACTCAAAATAGTCCATGGTAAACCACGTCATTCACAAAGTCAAGGTTCAATTGAAAGAGCCAACCAAGACATAGAAAACATTTTAGCTACGTGGTTACAGGATAACCGTACCAAAAAATGGAAGGAAGGATTAAAGTTTGTGCAATTTATGAAGAACCGTGGATTACATCAGGGAATACAATGTTCACCTTATGAAGCCATGTTTGGTATGCCAGCTAAAATTGGACTAAGAAGTACAAATTTACCGGATAATATAATTTATAATTTAAAAAGTGAAGAAGACTTCGAAATAGTTCTTAATTCAATGAAAAGTTCAGATGACTGCAGTGATAATGAAATAGAAAATGAAAAAGGTAAAATACAATATTATTATTAGAGCTGGGATTTTGATACAAAGGCATATTTTTTCTGGTATTTGAAACGTTGGTACGGATAATAAATTATATAACAGTATAGCACTATAACTAGAGTTATCGTCGATTATAATTTTATCATATCATATCTAGGCCTCGATAATAATAATAATAATTAGTAACCAATTAGTACGTCCAAAACTAAATAAGTAATAAATACTATAGTTAGTAAGCTATAATAAATATACCTAATTAATTTTTTTTTTTTTAGTTTTTAAATAATTTTTGCATTTATTAAGTGCATTTTTTGAGATTTTTTAGGGCATTAAAATCCCAGTTCTAATTATTATATTATTATTTTCTATTAATAATATTATAAAAAAATAATATATATAATTTAATTAAGTATTATTTAAATATTTAAATAAATTATATTTTTGGAATTTTTTTAGGCTTAGCTTTAAGAATACAAAGTATTCAAGACAAAAGAGACGAATCCGTTAAAAACTTGGAAATTCAAGCCTCAAAAATGAAACAGGCTTCAGAAAATCGTTTTAGTCAAGGTAAAGTTGGAGAGTCAGTAGTAATTAAAATTCCAGATGTCGATAGAGCGCGTAGTGATTTTCGTAATATTATTGGAGTTATATTATCAGGTATTTTTACAAACTATTATTATTTAAGTATGCTTGTTTTAATGATTAATTTGTTACCTATGGATTTATTTTGATAGTCAATAATAATATGTATGAAATTGGAACATCAGAAGGCCGCCTTCCCAACTTATATAGCCGTAATCAATTTACAATATGTAAGGAATCTTTTATTGAAGTTAACGACGTGCCACAATCAAATATTACTTTAAGGGAAGTGGCAAGGAAATTATCAAACTTGGGTGGTCAGGGATATGATCGATGTTCATGCTTACAAAAATGCAAAACAAAAAAATGCAAATGCAAAGCTGCAGGACGCCTTTGTACATCAAAATGCCATGGCAGTAATCCATGTTGCAATAAATAATAATAAATTATAAAATCTTTTTTTCTTTTAAATGTTTAAATTAGTTTAATTACCTAATAATTATATATTTAATTTGTATAATAATTTTGTTAAAAAACTATTGTTGGCTGTTTTTATTCTAAGGTTATGTATGTCAATATTCAATTATTACTGGACTTATTATACGTAGGTATTTTTATAAACATTTTTAAACTATGTATTCTTACATTACAGTACTTAATATTTTAAACTTCAATAATATATATTATAGATATCGTTTGTTTGATGTTAGTTTAATTAAATCTTTGTTTGAATTTTTTTTTTTTTTAATTATTAAAATATAAGTACATTTATCTAATAAGATAATATTTTTAAAAACCCAAAATATTGCATGTTTCATATTGCCTATTAGATTAAGGTCATTGTATAGAATGCCCGGGCCAAGTGTGGTAATTTCTACATTGACCGCCTACATTGGGCATTCTATATATTGCCCGGGCATTTTATAAAATACCCGGTTTTCTACATTGCCCGTAACATATATATGCTTAATAATTAATTAATGGTTTACCGTATAATTGTACCAAAACATCACAAGTACCTACATAATAATTTAGTTGACTGTAGTTTGTAACTTTTATGTTTGTTTGGTGATGAGTTATGACTAAATGTGTAACGTAGCAATAGGTTGTTTAAGCTTTTTTAATTAAATAATTATCCATTTATACACATTTTACATATTTTAATGGGCACTAAAAAATCAATATATTAGACTGAAATAATTGTAAATTAAAATTATACGTAAGTAATACTTAAGTTTTACAATAAAACTTACCATGATTTTTTATGGTATTTTGAAATTATAACAGTAAACTTAATCCGTTAAGATAAACTATTATTTGAACTTAACACTGTACCTACTACTGTAGATATACCACTATCGATTTTTCTCTTTTAAAAACCTATAGGAACCGAAACCGAAACTATCATAAAGGTTCCAATTACAAACTCTATAGGTATTGAAGTTAACTGAGTTGGTCTAAACTATGAAATTGTTGGTTTTTTTTTTTAAATTTCCCTCTGTAAAAAAATATTTTAAATAAACGTATAAGTATAAGTAGCTGTATTTAATACATTACACGGATCGATTTATAAATAATAATTTAAAACGAATTATGAATGCATTTTTACTTTTTAGTTAATGAAAAATAAGTTACAGAATTTGTTATTCATTTATATGTAATATGTATATAAGTGTAATAATTTACATTTCAAAAACAAATTATAACAATGGTTGTATTTAATATTCACAAAATATTTTCAAATTAATGACCAGTCTACTGTCAATTATCCAAGTTGTTTTAGGTATGATATAAAAAATACGTTGACATCGATGTTCATAACGACTAATTAAAAGAAAAAAAAACGAATATATAATTCGTATAATATATAAAGAGCAAACTCGTTTTGAACAAATTATACAAATTAATAAAAACTAATGAAGTCAAATGTCAAATACATTGTAAATGAGTCTATTTTGTATTATATACGATAGATACGAAAACTGTTAAAGAACGATAAAGTAAAAAAAAAAAAAATAAAAAAAAAATGTCTGGTTTAATTAATAGAAAGTGGTAGTCGAGTCGAGTCGCTGGAGTAAGCCCGAAAAAAATACGAATGTTATTTGGTAATTTTTGGTGTATGAATCTATAGGAAAAAATGAACCCTATAGTAAATAGTTAAAGTAAATGAAGCTATTATATAGGTATAGTGTACAGTGTATGCTACAATATATTATTATATAACCTTTAATTATACCTCTTTGTATTATGCATAGTGTAATACTATACTTTAATGGCTCTTGCCAAGGTTACCCACTGACATAGTATTTATGATAAGGTAAGATCAAATACTTTACTGTACCTACATCTATAACTGTTGTTCTGCTATGATACATTATAATATATTAACGTTAAAAGCTACGCGGGATTAATATAGGAATATATGTCCACAATATAAAATCAAATGCCTAAAAAACGAATGTATCTTATAGCCTTATGTAAATCCACAGTTGTCAACCGGTTTTTATAATGTATTCGTCGATAGATTCTGAAAGATCCGTAGTGTCATAATAGGCTACTTTTTATTACTTACTGATTACTTTTCCACACGTACGTAAATGTTGAGTATAGTTGACTGTAGACTTACGAAAAAAAAGTATTTTTCTATATGTTGCAAATTATTGTTGTCATTGGTTATAGAAAATATATTATTATTTAGCAAAATAAAACCCTAGCTGTGAATAAATGATCTATATAGTTCTCTACATTATTTTGATTTTGGTATAGATGATATTTACCTTTTTTTATTAGTACCTACTTATTTAAACAATTTATATATAATAATATAGTTTTTGATAATAAAACCAACACCATTTTTAAATTATATGAAAAATACATTTTTTCAGTGAGTAAATCGGAATTTATATCTACGTGTTTAAAAAAGTTTCGACAAAATAAAATAACTGGTAGCTGTATTTATAAATTATAACCATTGGTCGGTGTATAAAAAGAGACAAATTTAAAAATAACAATTTAGTTTTGAAAAAAAGGGAATTTTACCTCTGATCAAATATTTTATAATTGGTAACTCCAATATTATTCCATAATGGCATAATGCATTTATACAATTTTTTTTTTTTAATCTGAATAAGTTTAAAATTAGCTTAACACTTTTAAGATAAGTAAATGCAACCGAACAGTGAACTTCAAACTATATTTTAATTTTTAATGCGTTGACACTAGTCAATAACGAATCACCAAACATTTTATTGGAAAAATAACAATTTTAATTTATTTCAATTTGCTGCTTTCTTAGTTATCCAATTTTTAAGTACGTTATTTTTACTTAATATCGGTAGTTATAGGCACTTACTTGTCTCCATCACTGCCTTGCAGGTTTTTCATCACACTGACACAGTCTTCCGTAGTATAGTTAGTAGATAGGTACATAGAAATCTATGTTGTTGTTATTTTTTTTTTAATTTTTTTTTCTAACGTCCAATAGCACCGCGTAATCTATTCAGGTATACCTAATAAAATGTGTATTTATTATTTATGATGTACGAACAGTGCCGCTTCGATTACCAGATCGACTTGTTGTTTCGTTGAAGCAGTAAGAAGCACAATACTTATTGATCTGCCACGGAGAAATTGTCGAAAAGAATCGTCCCATCCGTCTATACCTAACCACTAACCACTGACGAGTGACGACGTACCCCGCTCGCGTGATACAATGTATCGTAAATCGTCAAAACGTAAGCTAACCATTGATCGTACTGGTATCTAATATCTATTATCTAATACAAACAAGTATACGCTATAAAAATGGTTCCCAATTAGAATGAATCCACGGACCCCTGTCTAAAACTTAAATATTGATTCGTGGATCTGTGGGGGGAAGTCATAAACTAATGACAGCGGCTTAGATGTACCGTCAAGACTGCG
This sequence comes from Aphis craccivora, assembly GCA_009835225.1. Classification (NCBI taxonomy): domain Eukaryota; kingdom Metazoa; phylum Arthropoda; class Insecta; order Hemiptera; family Aphididae; genus Aphis; species Aphis craccivora. Next base: position 13,493 of record VUJU01002156.1, on the reverse strand, counting down.
GATCCCCGCATAATGTTAATTCGCCGACCACCAATTGCAACCATTGAGAACCACTGCAGCGCATACATTCTTGTGAAAAGGCGTGGGATATTAGTTTGAGCGGAAACTTGTAAAACTCGAAAAATCGACTGTCGATGAAGACTATAGTGCTGTTTGTAAACATGTTATTTTCATTTCACACATTGCAATTGGTTATGTCGTATACGTACTGTATGTCTGTATATAGTGTATATATTTATAAAACTATTTTCTTTTTTTGGAGTTGACCCTGAGTGTCACACTGAAAATTTTTTAGGATATTGGGTGTTTGTTAAAAACAGTTAAAACTCAACAAGAAATCAGTATTAAAACACATATATTAGATCGAAACATTATTATAGGCACAATTATAGCATAATATAATGATTTTTTGACATTATTTATTATATAGTAACTCAATTAAATAATAAATTATGATGTAAGAGTAAAATCAAATAGGATTACACATAAAAGAGAATGGATACATTTTTTAGAACTTAAAATATTATGTAAATATAATGAAAAATCATCAAATAATAACTTTTAGAAACTCAATTTGATTTCGGTGTGCTTTAAGAAATAATTAGCCGAATAAGTATTTTATGAATAATTTGATTCTTATAGACACCACCTCACAACAAATCAAACTCAGCAAACAAAAGTATGATATAGTAGGTATCATCATAATATAATAAATAATAATTATATAATATTATCAGTCTTAACACTTAATTATAAAACGTACACAATATAATATAACGTTTTATAATAAAAAACTGAAACTCAATTATTTTGGAAAACACGTCCACTAAACCAGATTACAAAAATACATTTACAATTCAAATGTATTGATGTTTATTTAATTAAATATCACATCACGCATAAAAAACATGTAAATAAAAATAGAACAAGTGTGTGATTAAAGAACATCATTTAATATAAACAGGTACTAAAATATTGTAAGTACATAATAAGTAAATTGTTTATACCTATACACCGTGGATCATAACAAAAAACAAATTAATTAACGATTCGTTTCAAGAGCTATTGACATAAAATAAAAAATAATGTAAATGTATATTTAAATGTTGATCATTTATACATTACAAGATCTGGATGGTATATATTGTAGCTTCTAAGGAAAACTTTCCGAAACGTCAAGACAACCAACTTATTACATATTTTATATTAACAACTAACAAAGGGTAGGTATTTAATAACATATTATGGCAGTAAAATATAAATATCAATTAGAGGTATCTGAGATTAAAATAAAAAAAAAAAACAAAATATTATTTTGACAAATCAAATAACATAAATAAACAAAAAATGTAATAAAATGTATAAAGCACCATAAGTGGAGCCAATCAATAAAATCATTTTTTAAAGTACTAACATTGAAATTATTACAAGAAAGATTATTTAATAACAAAAAAAATCATTCACAATTAAATGAATAATAAGTAGCTATAATGTTTTGTATGACCTCAAATAAAAATTTAAAAAAATAATATATTACACAGAATAAAATGGGTATAGAAATAAAAATATGATCATTAAATTGTATCAATTTAAATTACTGATAATATTTTATAAGAAATAAATGTATGAAATTTACTATTCTTTGTAGGTATGTCTAAAATTGACAAACAATTTAATTGTTATTTCTTAAATTCATGAACAGTTAATGAAAAAAAAAATTTAATCAATTTATAATAGTTAATAGTTGATTCATTTAGATATTTTTCAAATAAACTTAACATTAGGTATTTCTAAAAAATAAATCAGTTTGTGTAACATTTGTAATAATAACAATTCTAAAAACTCATTTTAAATTAATTTAATTTAATCTAATCTGAAATGATCATCAAATTGTCGAAAAAATTAAATAATAAATAATTCTTACTAGCTACTTTTTGTACTATTATATGTAACATTATTTTTATACATTTCACATAATATAATGGATAATATAAATGCAAACACATTATTATATATGTATATATATATAAAAAAAAAAACAATTTAATATTTTAACTTTAACACAAATAGTATGATTGCATACGTTTTTACATATTATATAAATATTACTTTATTAATTCATATTAAAAAAAATCATAGATTTTATGAATTGCAGTGTTCACATTAAAAACACAATAAATTCAAAAAATATTATAATAAAGATATAAGAGTGAAGCTTTAACTTTTAATAGTAAACAAATAAAAAATATTAATTAATAAACAAAAGTTTACTGATAAATTTTAATTATTAATTAATAATTTTTAATTTTTTTTCTTTACTTTATTTTTGATATACCTACCTGATAACATTTAATTGTAAGGCGGTAATAGAACCCCAGCATTATCAAAACCATATTCGTTACTAACTGCCGCCATATTAAGATCTTCAAGACTAATTTCATCGTTCACTGTATAATTCACTAACTCATCACACGATGATAATAATGAAACTTCTTCGGTATTTTTGTCATGTTGGAATTGTAAATTAATTTCGAGCATATCGTTAACCGAAGAAGTTTCAAATATACTATTGTCATCGAATACTGTAAGATCGTCAAACGGGTTGGCTTCATTGAACTGCTGAAGAGGATGACAATTAGAATCATCGATATCAATAAATAAGTTATTTTCATCACCATTTTGACTCAATAACTTTGAAAAATCTTGAACAAAATTATTTGTTGAGGTATCATTTGAAATTTCAAAATTATCGGTGTCTATCTTTGTTTGAACATTTGAGTCAATGTTAACTTCTTTATTGATATCTTTATAGTCAATATGATTTTTGTCATCGCTTGAATTTTCAAATGTTGAGTTAGTCGAACACTTGGGATTTTTTGCATTAATATATGATTCATAGACCTTTCCAAACCATGGATCTTGATACAATATGATTAACGCGTTATCGATTGCCATATCAACATCGTCAACAGTATTGGTATGAATAACACTATTTTTCAAGATACTTATAGCCAATTTATAAAATTGGTCGCCTCGAAGGTATTCCTCACAAAACCATCTTACATAGATTTCAATAAATTTTGCACCATATACAGTATTGTCTTTCTCTATTGGTAATGTAAGACCAACTTGCAAAAGTTTGGATTTGAACTTTTTGAAGTTATTACATTGTTTCCAAGTCCGTAAGCTAGAATGATCTGATTTTAAGATATTAATCATACTTTTGCATATTTCTGAATTAGAACTATTTTTCTTAATACAACTTGATGTACTTGACAGATAAGGAGTATTGAAATCTGCATATGCCAATGATCGATCAGATGTAAAAGTATCTTTTCCTATATGTTCATTACATAAATTTTCAAAAAGAGATTCTTCATTTAATACGATTGATATACCAGATTCGCGTAATGATCTTTTTATCTTTTCGCTAAATTTAGTGATGACATCTTTGACAAAAAAATATAAAGTTTTAATAATTGGACTATCGCGTGGAATAATACTATCAACAATCTCTTTACCCAATGGCCAAATTAAAAAGTTTACTTCTCCATTAAATGTAAAATATCGTTCTAAAATACTATTATTATATTTTATTGACCTAAATAGTTTCTTAAATTTTCTAAAGTTTATTAATTTTAAACGGTGCAAATATAGCTCTTTACAAACTGCCAATCTTAAAGCCCCGTTGTATATAATACTTTGATACAATTCCAATGTTGCACCATATTTTTTAATTATTTCTGGGGTTAAACGACCTATACTTATAAGGAATCGAAACATTTTTTTTTCTGATTTGTATACTTTCAATGCTTGTTTATATAGAATTTTTTTGAAATATTTATCTATTTTCGAATAATCTGAACTAATATTTTTCTCTTTTGAAGTATTTATAGTTGATCCTTCTCTTCCTCCTTCTCTTCCCTCATTATCATCATCATTATTATCATCATCGTTATCAATATCATCATCAACATCATCTTCATCGTCGTCATCGTCGTCATCGTCGTCATCATCGTCATCATCATCATCATCATCTTCTTCGTCTTCTTCTTCTTCTTCATCTTCTTCTGAGTTATTTGTAAAAGTATTATTCAATAAAGCACGAATTAAATTTTCTTGTTCTAAATTCACCATGGGAATATCTTTTTCTACATTTTCAAACGGTTCTGATTCTGAATAATTTAAAACAGATTTTCCCTCTAAGCTATCGGTAGAAATGTCCCTATCTTGATTGATTGTGACAGTTCTTTCTTGTATTAAATTATCCATGGACATTTTAAGTTTTTCTAAACAATGGCTCAAAATTTCCTTTTCATTTTGAACGATGGGATCTTCATTGGAAGTAAATTTCGTATGAACTTCTTTCTCTATTAATTCGGCGGACTCATTTAAATTATCTCCAATATATATTCCATTTAATGTTTCTAATTTGTATCTAAAGTAATTACGAGATCGAACTTCTTCAACCCAATCAATTATATGTTGTGGAAGTTTATCAGCCTTATGATTGACAGCGGTAGTTGATACAAAACCAGAAAAGGTAGGAATCATGTCAGATTCATTTAATACATTCTCTGGTTTAATATCAGAATCATCTAATTCTAATTCAAAATCATCATTATTAACCGTAGTGAGATCGTTAAAAATAATAGTATTATTTAAATCAGTGCCATTTTGAAAACATTCATAATTGTAATTTTCATTTGCACATTTTTCCAAATCTGATTTATCTATACATTCCCCAGGTTTAAGTATACGTTCATAAGCACATCGTATATCAGATATTTGAGAAAAATTAAGTCTACTGTTTTTTGTTATGTGTTTATATTCGTTAATAATTTCCATAAACGTTTTTCTAATGGTCGTACCTTCGTGGTATAGTTTGAGACGCTGTATTTCAATATCAGGGTGTATACAATTAAAAAATATTGGTTTTCTTATACCTTTATTACAACCTCTACGATTTGACTTCTTCATAAGCGCTAATCGAATTAATCTACAAGATTTTTTCACTAGGATTGAGCAGTAGGTATTAATTATAAAATAACATCTAACTGATTGTGGTTTCTTAGAATGCTTTATCAAACCTCCATTGCACATTATAAACTTTCTTAAGTCCGGGCTATCTACAGTTGTATTAGCTCTTGTATTTTTGATAAATGAACGTCTGATTCGTTTGTATTCTTTCAAGACAAATAAATCCAATTTACTTTTAGTAAACTCTAATTCAGGTCCCCAAAATGTAAGGAATTTATGATAACATAAATCAAATAAAAACGTTTTAAGTTCTTTGGACATTTTAATTATACTTTTTTCACGTCCCCCTAAATTATTTGAGCACAGGCAGTGTAAAGAATCATTATACATTAAATCCAATAGCTTAGTGAGTTTATGTATAGATGGAATTTTGATAAAATCTATAACAATATCTGGATTAAATTTTGAATATTTGTTTGAAGTTTTCAACAATTTTCTATGACTAAACCTTTTATATTTATATTTAGATAAGTTTCTAATTGATTTGCTAGTTAGATAATCAACATTAAATGGTCCTAAATAATCACTATATCCATTTTGATAATCATTAGGCTTTCTTCGTTTGGGGTATCTTTGGTTCAGTCCAAAGGTAAATTCCTCTGGAGCTTTTCTAGCATACTTCTTCAATTTATCCAAATTAATTGCAGGGCCCAAAACTACAGAACATTGTCTAGAAAACATATTATTGTTTGTTTGTATAACTGTTTCTACGTCTTTTTTGAAATGTTCTTCATGGTTAAAAAATATGATCTTCTTCTCACCAACATTATATTTAGACCACATTTTAATGTTTTTGATAATATTTCAAACCTAAAATAAGAAATCACGATCAATAATATATATTCGTAATTAGATAACTATATTTTGTTTATAAATTGCTTTATTTAACTTTTTAAACTTAATCTATATTATGACATATTGAATTTTTTTTTTTTAGTTTGCTATGTATTTTTTGTTATCAATATTATTTTTAAGAAGACATCTTGTCCGTTATAATTATATAAAGAAATATCTTACGTTTTAAAATAAACATAATACATTAAATCTTCTTAACTTTGATTTGAGACCAAACTAATTAATAAACCAAATGTTATATATTAATAATATTATGTAGCTTATATTTGATTATAAAAAATATGTTTAAGTATAGTAGATCATCAATTATGCAAAACATTAGAAGAAAATAAATTTAAACAAATAATTGTACAGCGATTAAAAATCAAATATATAAAAAAATATTATCTACAAATGAACTTAAAAAAAGAATAATTGAAAATAATATTAAATATATAAACAATTTCCTTATTAAAAAAAAAAAGAAAGATCACTGAGTAAGAATAGTACACACGCATTCAATCCACTCCTACCTTATCACCAATAAATCAGCCTCAATAAATGACATGTCATGTAATGAAAGTCTTACGAACAGTCACAAACCACAATAGATCAAACGCCAAAAAAAGAACGAATTACGTAAATCTTGTATTGATCCGCTCACTCTAATGTACAATATTTGTCCTCAATATAAACTTAATAAGATACTACTATAGGCGCAAATCAGCCAAAAATATTAGGGGGCTTAAGGGCCAAAAAGTTTAAAGAAATAGACCAAACTCGCAAGGGGCTTCGCCCCTCCCACACCCCATGGTACGATGCCATATATATTAAAAAATACAAATCACATAAATACAACTAAACATTTTATGTAAAACAAATGTATTTAATTTATTACAAATTTGTTTGTAAATGTACTCTTATTTTCAGCATACTTTTTAAAATAATTTCATTATCAAGGAATACCTATAGGTACCTTTTCAATGTAAATAACTGAAAAGTTCGATAGTCTTTAAATAAATCTTGTTTTTGAATTTTTGATAAATGTAATTACTGTGGAAGAAATATTATGGTAATAGTATTTTAAGTTATATACACGAGATTTGAAGTGCTAAGTACCCTTAAATAACCTAAATAAATAATTTATGTTTTTTCCTACAACCCATTTGCGCAAAATTTAACTGGTATAATAATTATAATAAAGTAATACTTATATATAAAGTAAATTTCAAACCGTTTAAACCAAAATATGACGCTGTAGATTTCGAATTAGCTACATATTATCTTGCTGTTTAATCAGTACGGTCATTATCCGAAATTATAGACTGTGGTTTGTTATATTTAAGCATAGTACGTTGTTATATTAGAGTAATATGATATGTATACTGGCGTACGTGACTACGGGAACGGACGTTCGAGCTGGAATCTGCTTATCTAGCAATTCCTATCCCGGCCGTTGCAGTGCGAGCCCCCCTTGGTCACGGCCGCCCAGTCAGTCGTAGAGTTAAACGCACTCAGTCAGAACCTCACTTGTTATACAGAAAATCTATGTAATAAGTTAAGAGTAATTTAGCATCTAGAATACAGTACATTGTAGTTTACGTAGTAATAAAGATATCCTTTAGCCATTTATTAAGCACCTTTGCGTATATTCTTTCAAATATGTCCCTGCTCTTTCTGCACTAAGAATAACAACGCGCCGGTACACATCAGGTTTTCACTTAACTCAAGCTTAGTACAGGAAAATTCAAGCAAAACGGTTAACTTCAGCATAATATAAGGATAACAAGTGGTTAAAATATACATTTGGTTTAACTTTTTTCGATCTAAATGAAGTTTCCGATTATTTTGTTGAAGATTTTATGTATGAAATTCCTGATGATCCAAAATACGAGGAGTATGCAGATTATTTATAGATAACTACATTGAATAAAATGCAAATTTTCCTCCAAACATTTAGGATGCTGCTGATTTGACTAGTACCACTAATAACTGTGAATCTTTGCATTCTCACTTTAACGAACAATTTTTTAAATAACATTCTAATATATTTACATTTTTAGAAATCTTAATTGAAACAGTTTAAACAGATGTTTATTTTAAAATCAATATTAAGATTAAAATCACACCTAACCCTTGAAAAAATCCACAGTAGGTAAAAACAAGATTAAAAAAAGCGGGCAAGTGGGTACCGCTCCGCTCCGTTGTACATTAGATGCCGTGTGAATCACAAAAATTTTTTCAGAAGAATTGAAAATTTTAGTTGTCAATAAATAGCTCAAAAAAAGTCAAAATATTTTGAAAATTAAAACACGTAAAGAAAACGCCAATCTAAATAACTGGTAAAATTTTCTTATACTTTTTGAATAATAAAAATATTTAAAATCGTTTGAGAATAAATCGTTATCGTTACACTATTTCGTAAAAATTTAAAATTTAAACGCACTTAAAATTTTTCCTATAATGATGCTACAAGTTTTCTCTATAGCTACTTGAAGGAAAACTAATGTAAAACTTAGTGTTGTATTTTGAATCCTTAGTTATAGACACAAACAATTTTATGATTTTTCAACTTCAAAATTACTTGCAAATTTTCGCGTTTTCGACAGATTTCGTA
>VUJU01002155.1:0-41667 GCA_009835225.1 Aphis craccivora | reverse complement strand
TAAAGCATATACAAAAGTGGATTGGCCTTCTAATGTGAGCGGCATGAATTTATGATGGGAGAAGTTGTTTCGTCTGCGCGACCGATAAAGTTCTTAACGTGCAAGGAATATAATCACAAGTAATTTTTACCAAAATGTTGGTTAAAGAGTTTACGTTGAGACATGTATAGTCTATTTCGGAAGAAGTATTTATGAAAAAATCAGACGGAGATTTAGGTTTGTAAAATCGTTTCATTGCTGCTATTATAATCCATGGATATCATATCAATAGAAAATTTGATGAAAACTTAGTGTTGTATTTTTAATCCTTATTTATAAACATAACATTTTTTATGATTTTTCAATTTCAAAATTACTTGCAAATTTTCGCGTTTTCGACAGATTTCGTAAAAATTTGAACTATAAACGCCTATGTAAAAATTGTGATTAACGATTTTTAATTTTTTTTAGATACAATAAGAACAACTCATAAAGAACCTTGTATAAAATTTTCAACATTTTTTGGTAATACAAAATTGTTTTATCGACACTTTAAAAAAAATTTCTCAAAAAAATGTTATGTAATCAATAATCAATAATTTTAAGATATAATAATAGTATAATAGATAAATATTTTACGCACGAGTTTTGGGGAAAATAAACTAGAACTTCATGATTTTTTAAAAGCTTTATATCAAAATATTAAGCTTAAGCGACAATAATTTATTTTATTTTTTATTTAAAATATTCCAATTTGCACACCCCCCCGAGACTATTTTCCCATCATCGTGTGTAGTATAGTTATCTGTAAAAATTTCAATACTAATATCAATAATATCCTTAGCAATAATACAAAACCTACTAATTGCCTTAATATTTTGATATAGTCATTGACCATTGTTTGTTTTATGTCGTGTATGGCTATATAAATGGTTATAACAGAGTTATAAATAATCCAGCCACTTGTATTGGTCATATTTTTGTTAAAAATATTGTGATTGATTATATTGATCCTATAATACTTAAATGTGGTGTTATAGATTACTTTTCAACTATTATTAGTTATTACCATAGACAAAAGTATAACAAATAAGTAACATGCTAAAAATAATATAAAGCAATATAATAAAATTGAGTTTGTGCTTTTAAATACAAAATTAAAATATAAAAATTGTTTTTGTTTGTCTTATTATTTATATTAATGACGCTCATAGCTTAATTAATATTTTCAATAATAAATTTAACTCTATTATTAATTTATCTAGTACTGTAAAATTCACTCAAACAAATTAATGACTATAGTGGCCATGTAGTATCAATTATACATAATAAAAAATTGTCTTTTAAACGTATAAAATCTCCTTTAAATTTATTTTTGAAAAAAAATTTTCATGTTATAGAAACTTATTGAATATACGGGAACCAAATTTTGTAACTGGTATGTTAACTGTGTCATGTACATTTTTACAATTTACTTTACAAATTACAATTTTTTTTTTTTAAATTATACATCATAATTACATAATATTTATTACTATTATTATTAGTAACTATTTTAAAAGGTAAATTGTTTAAATATAAATTATATCAGCATTCATACTTTATTTATTTATTTGTTATTATAAATTGTTATTTATTACTATTCACCGCAGTCTATATAGTTAGTACATGTACTATCTTTTGACATCGCAAACACCAACTTTATCCAATATTTTTCTGAAACTACTCTAATAGTTGAAGATTTTTTATGTATACACAATTAAGAAATAATAAAACATATAAAATTATTGTAAAATAAATATATATGTTTATATAATTATAAGAAAAGCTACAGCTCTTCTCAGATTAAAAACGTGATTCAAAGAATTAATAAGCTTCAAATTTATACACAAATCTATGGTTTATCATTATCAAACAGTTCGTATGGTGTTTATATTTAATTCATATATATGATGTAAATTTGAGCCAAAAGGCATGAATAATTAAGGTTTAATCAAGATGTTAGTCTATACAAAGGAAAAAAATTATTATACGACCAATGTCACACACTATATCAAACCCAATACGGCAATACTTATTATAGGTAATGTATCAAAAATAATACTAATACTATACTTATATAGTATATATTATATATAATATAATTATTATTATTATTGTGTCATTTATTTAATTTGCTATCATATTTTAACTTCTGTATCCAAATGTTGTGCTAGTAACTTTAAAAATTAATAACCTTCGTGTTTCGATAATCAATGCTTCATAAGGACATCTTTAATTTATAATATATAATTTTTTAGAGAAAATTATACATGATTTTTCTCAAATCCCGATTCATTTAAAAATAAAAAACAAGTACACATGAGCTGATAATATTACATCATAAATTATAATATGACATTATAATGCCAAACTAGTCCCAAAGGTATTGGACATTTTTCAGAAGTACCAAGACAAAAAAATACTATAGACCAGTGGTTTTCAACCTGTGCGTCGCGGATCCCAGGAGCGTCATCGGTTGTTATCAAAGGAGTCGCTTTCGCTGTAGAAACTAAATATCAAATTGTAGTATAAAATATAATATAGGTTTTGTTTATCTTTTTTTTGAGCCCGCTATGTCCGCTCACCAATTCATGTTGAACACGCGCATGTAGTGATAACCATAAATTAGATATATTTATATGTTTAAATATAGAGAAAGACTGAATACCGAAAAGGAAATAAGAATCGCGTTTTCAGAGTTTACGCCACGATTTGATAATATTATGCAACAAAAACAAGCACAGCCACCTCATTAAATATTAAAATTATTAGGTACTATTGTATTAATTTTTTAATATTGTAAAAAATTAAATCTCCCAAAAAAAATGTTTTCTATTACCTTTTAATAATTACATGTTTATCAAATAAAGTTAAATTAAAATGATTAAATAATGTTAATTTGTTTATTTTAAATGTTTGTATGGGAGCCGTATATTTTATTTCAAAATAAAAAGTAGCCGTGGACCCATAAAGGTTGATAACCACTGATAAAGACAATATTAGACAATCTTATTGTATAATCCTGTGATTAATTAAGTTGATAAAATCATGATTTAGTATATTCTTTACTTTGCTGTATATTATTATTATGTTTGTCAATTTTATTAATCACTTACTGATTTTAAATGTAACACGGCGTGTAGTATATGCAATATTGATACACACGATTGGTTATTAATTATTATTATAGTGTAGGTATTTTATTATTATTTCTATTGCAAGATCTATAATCCAATAGGTAGTTATAATACTGCAATAATAATCTAATAACAATTTATGGTTACATAATAAGTAAATGATGAAGTGTTTAAACTATATTATATATGGACGTAGCTAGGATTGCATCCAGGAGGTGGTAAATTAAAACTCGATTTTTTAAGTATTTATTTATATTATTATTTTTTAATAATATCAAAGACAATCGTCTAAAGTCTTCACAAAATCAAACTATTATACCAATCGCTAAAGTGATTTTAATGTGAAATTTACACGTTTTATATACAGAAATTGAATTCTATTTGAGTCGTAGGAGGGCAAGCGTCCCCTGCCCCACCCTCGCTACGCCCATGATACTAATAGTGTGGTGTCCTATCAATTCATTGTATCAAATTTATCGTGCAATAATTAATCGTCATCAATTCATGGTGATATCAAATATTTACCATCAATAACTTGGCTCTTAGCCATCAGTCATCAGTCTTGTTTATTGTTCATTGAAAAAATTTCAATTTTTAACTTATATATTAGAATAAACTAACCTAGTCGCTACTCGCTTGTACCAAACTTTAAGTTAATATATTATGTATATAATCTATTAGGTTTTCATTGATATATAAATTTTAGATAAAGTTATGACCATTTTAAAATTGTAATAATTTACATAGGCATAGGTCACTTTATTATTAAAATATCAACAAAAATCTAGGAGGTATCCTTGATACAATTTTGACCTCATAATTTGATACTTATATAAGTTTTTGAATTTTACTGTCGTATTAGCTGAAAACATAACATTTAAACTGTTGAACGCTTGTAAGACGGAGACAAAAAATATCTACGTATGTGGTTTTTTTTATAAAAGATCGAATTTTTACTTTCGAAATATGTGAAAATAGTGAACATTTGCAAGTAAATTTGTAGTCGTAAATTCATAACATTTTAGATTCTGAGCAGAGCGATGAATGTATGATTTTACAATGTTGTATGTTTTTATTTTTTGTGTATGTGTACATGATAACGTGTCGAAATGTCGAAATAATGCTTCAATTTCAAACTTCGGGGGTGGTTTGCGATAGCAAAATGAATCTAGTTGGTGCATTGAGAAGGTCATTTTTTGAAATTCTCAATAGTTTTCAAAAGCACCGGGAAAAACCAAAAAAAAAAAATTAAGGAAAATCGGGAATTTTTACGCAAAACCAATTTTCGACCAAATCGATTTTTTATATGGTTGTAATTCAAAAACTAATCACTGTATATACTTGAAATTTTCACCAAATTTTAATTTTAGTGTTATCTATATACAGTTAAATTTTCAATAATGTTTGACTTTTTTTAGTTATTTAAGTAATTTTGAAGTAGAAAAATCATAAAATTTTTTGTGTTTATAACTCAGGATTAAAAATACAACACTAAGTTTTCCTTCAAATAGCTACAGAAAAAAACTCGAAGCGTCATTGTAGGAAAAAAAATTTTATGAGCGTCTGAATTTAAAATTTTTACGAAATCACGTAACGATAACGGTTTATTCACTAATGGTTTAAATATTTGTTTTTATTCAAAAAGAAGTCTAGATACTTGAAAATTTCATCAGTTGATGAAATTGGTATTTTCTTTACATAGTTTCATTTTTAAAATATTTCACTTGTTTTATGGCCTATAAAGATATTTGAAATGTTCATTTTTTTTTCTATAAATACCTATAAAATATTTTTGGCTTAGTCAAAATACTACCTGGAAATTTAATATTAAATTCCTCATGAGTTAGTCTTAAAGTGATTCAAAAATTATAAAAATACACAGGCACAATTTTTTTTTGTCGAATTTTTTGGTTTGAATTTCAAATATTGACAAGAATTTGTCAAAATCATGAATACATTTCTGCAAGTTATTTTTGCGTTTGACAATAATACAAGTCTTATATTTTTACGAAATCGAGTATTCATGTGTAAAATAACGATTATTTACAATCAAATAATTATAGATTTTTGTTATAGTTCATTATTACTAGTTGTAGAAACTTGAAACATACACCAGTTGTCTAAATTTCAAATTTTTGTACATGATTTTATTTGAGGTATTCGTGTCATTAAACATAAACCACGATTTTCACCACCAATTGGAAAATTTATATCCTAGGCCGTTCAGAACAGTTTTTAGTATACAATGGTACCTACCTCGCATTGCACCTACTCGTTCTACTCTATTCCCGAGATTCACTCATTATCTACTGTACAGTAAAGCGTTACCCAATGGAGCACACCCTTTTTTAATATTTGAATATAGGTACAATTAGTCTATTCATAATTTAGATAATATTTACTATTTACCCTTTATATAGATTTAATAATACCAAATCATAAAACTATAAATTGTGTAAATAGAAAACAGTAAAAAATTATCATCTAATGTGCGTATATAAAACTACAAATTAATATAAATGTCGGTATGTGTGTTACCACCATTATACATTATTATATGACTGACATAGAAATAGTACTATCATTATAATTTATAAGTAAATTATATTATTAATTTATTACAATATATTTTATAGGTTAAAAACAAACACTTAACTTTTATTATCTACATTATACTACATTACCCACTCTACTTTTTGATTGGTTTTCTTTTTTAACTTATAGCCTTATGTCATAAAATTAACCATTATATTTTATTGTAAGATAAAGATATAATTATTATTAAATTTAAAATTAGAATCAAAATTCAGATGTCAAACTATTGTTAAAATTGTTGTATATTATAATATTTTATACATTGCTCTTATATTATTCACACTTGTTATATTAGATGTTAAACCGTAGTCCGTCCTCAAATTTTGCTTTTTAAACCTAAACATCAAACTATTTATTTTTTATTTATAATTTTAACTTTTTTGGGGTAAATTACTATACAACGTTGAAACTATAGTGTTAATATACCACATTTGGATTTAACTGGTTATCGGTGTAATTAGGTATTGTAATGAACATAAAATATTTTAGAGAAGTAACACATGGATTTTGAAGTATTCATGAGGAGGCTTTGTCTTGAACACAACTTCACCTTGCTTGTTCACGTAATTTGAATAAGAAAACGAATAAATACATTGAAATCCAAATCTTTCAACAGCCATTGCAGTAAAATGACTGCTGCACTCCACGTAAATCATTTGATATCCTAAATCCAGTGCCAACTCTCTAGAAATTAAGACATTATTAAATTAATGTTAATAAAGAATTGCCAATAGTATATGATATTATTATGGTGTATATTGTATGCAAATAATAATTAAAAAAAAACAGATTTTTAAGTTGTTTTTTAGCATTTTAGTTTGTTTTCATCATATAAAAAATTGGGTAAGTGGGTATCGCTCTGCTATACATTAGGTGCCGTCTGGATCATTATTATATATAATAGGAGTGTTAAATTTGAATCCAATGATAGGTATCATTGTATACGAAAACGATTCTGAACGGAGATGATTTGTCAGCCTAGGATATAATTTCCAGTGGTTAGTGAAAAAGGTGGTTTATGTTTTAATAGCCTGAATACACAAAAATTTAAGTTCTTTTATAATTATTGTAAGCTAAACTTATGAAAACTCTTTTATTACATTTTCAACTTTTAGCTACTTATACAAATATTTGAATAAATTATATCTACAAAATAATTTGCAAATATTCATGATTTTAACGAATTTTTGTCAATATTTAAACTTCAAATGCTAATAAAAAAAAATTGTGCCTACGTATTCTTATAATTTTTTAATAACAATAAGAATAACTTATGAGTAACTTTGTATTAAATTTTCAAGTATTTTGATTGGGCCAAAAAAATTTTATTGACACTTCAAAAACATTTTTTCAGAAAAATTGAAAATTTCA
This sequence comes from Aphis craccivora, assembly GCA_009835225.1. Classification (NCBI taxonomy): domain Eukaryota; kingdom Metazoa; phylum Arthropoda; class Insecta; order Hemiptera; family Aphididae; genus Aphis; species Aphis craccivora. The sequence goes on along the minus strand of VUJU01002155.1, from coordinate 34,543 downwards.
GTTGTCTATAAATATCTCAAAAAAAGTCAAAATATTTTGAAAAGTAAATAATGTTAAGAAAATGCCAATCTTAATAACTGGTGAAATTTTCAAGTTTTTACGACTTATACTTTATGAGTAATAACAAATATTTAAAATCGTTTGAGGATGAATCGTTATCGTAACGCGATTTCGCAAAAATTTAAAATTCAAACGCAATAAAAATTGTTCCTATAATGATGCTTCGAGTTTTCTCTATAGATACTTGAAGGAAAACTTATGGATAACTTAGTGTTGTATTTTTAATCCTTAGTTATAGACACAAATAATTTTATGATTTTTCAACTTCAAAATTACTTGCAAATTTTCGCGTTTTCAACAGATTTAGTGAAAATTTGAACTATAAACGCCTATATAAAAATTGTGATTAACGATTTTTAATTTTTTTTAGCTTAAATAAGAACAACTCATAAGGAACCTTGTATTAAATTGTCAACATTTTTTGGTAATCCAAAATTGTTTTATCGACACTTCAAAAAAATCAAAAATATCAGTGGTCTATAAATAACTCATAAAAATTCAAAATTTTTTGAAATTTTAACTGTATAGTGTATATAGATAACACTAACATAAAAATTTGGTGAAAATTTCAAGTATTTACAGTGATTAGTTTTTGAATTACAACCATATAAAAAAATCGATTTGGTCGAAAACTGGTTTTGCGTAAAAATTCCCGTTTTTCCTTAATTTTTTTTTTTGGTTTTTCCCGGCGCTTTTGAAAACTATTGGGAAATTCAAAAAATACACCAACTAGATTTATTTTTCTATCGGAAATTACCCCCAAAGTTTGAAATTGAAGCATTATTTCGACACGTACTCGTGAACACAGACACACAAAAAAAAAAAAACACAACATTGTAAAATTAATACATTCATCCCTCCGCTCAGAATCTAAAATACTTTTTTAGGGAGGGGAGGTGACCAGCAGTGGCGTAAATTGATCTCGATTTCTGGAACGGTGCAGAGAAATATTTTAATTTCTAACCTACAAATACTAATTTAATTTGAAAATCCACACCTAATTAACATTAAATTTTTATTTATTGTTTTTTAATGTTAGATTAATAAATAAGTATTTAATTATTTTAGTAGTAAAAACTGTATTATTATATTGGTAACATTAAAAAAAAAAATTCAAATAATTTTTTATTTTTAACAATCATCATTCTCTTTTAAAACGTATTGCACCAAATTATTTAAGTTCATCTATTAATTACTAATGTATATAATATATATATTGTAATGTAAATTATATATATATTATATAACCTATCGTCAGAAAAATGTTTACCGAATTGTAAAATTATTTAAAATATGATTTAAGGTATTGATGCAAAACGACACTTGCACGAAAATTGTATTTTATACAAGTTTTTAATATGTAAAAAAATGTATACTTCCCCTTTGGGGGGGGGGGATTATTGTCATTCAAAACTAATTTAAGTAACAAATTATAATTTACAATATCTAAATGTATAAGATAAAATTATATTTAAATACTTAACGATTTTGGTGGTTTTTAAATAGTATATAATTGCACTAACAAAGTGATGGAAACTGAGATTGTTAAAATTATTTGTTTCGCTTTTCTCATCTTGACAAGAGCAATTGGGTTCTTCGTGTTTAGTAATAAATATTGATTGTTAACTATTTGAAGACAATGACAAGTTAAAGCCTAAACATAATCTAACTTAAATATTTTGAGTATCTATCCGGTTTATCTTTAAATGTATTTATAGAGTATCTATAGACAGTAGGTAAATGAATACTCAATCAACAATTATAGGTATATTATATCTTAGATATTTTTAGTATCAAGTAGCAACTGTACGGCAATAAATGTTATAATACTATAAACAAATATACTTATTATTACATAATTATAATATACTTAGACTTGTTGATGAGGGCTTTGCAAATGCCCTGTCCTCTATATGCTTCATTTACTGTAATAATCTTTAATTCCATTATACGATCAATATATGGATATTTCCCAAATACATCAATATCTTGCTCAGCTTTGTCTAAGAGAGCCATGATATCATTATATTTTGAACTTTTTTCATTATTCTCTTCACCGATTTGTTGTATTTCATTATCCCTAAACATTGGGCTATTCAACGAGGCGCCCATCAATTCACCTGTTTCTGTAGAGACAGCCATAAATGATATCTCTGGAAATCGTATTATTGTTTATATTAATACATTACCTTAAAAAAGATTTAACTCAATATCTTTACTTTTTTACTTTTATCCTTATTTTTAAGATTTAATTTTAACATACTATCAGTTTTATTTTAAACGATTGTCACCAATCAAGTTAAATATGCTACTACTTAAATATACTATACTGATTATAAATTTATCACAAGTTTTAAATATTATAAACCAAATTCATAAACATGTTCGATGCCACAATATTACCTACATTTTTCTGTAATCAGTTTTTTTTTTATTTTTGTACATAAAATACAATCTTCTTAACTTAATAAACATCACGTGCCTTATTATATTTTTAAGTCTTAAGTTTTATATTTTTAACATTTTAATATATATCACTGAAAATATATATAAAAGAGCCCCCACTCAAGATTTCATGGATTTATAACACTATCAACTTTTTTTTATAATTTTGATAAGTTGAAATTGTAACAACAAAAATCGTTGCAAAAAAAACAGGTCCGATAAGATACAATGAATATTCTAGTGACGGATAATTTAAACTAACTATGTTAAAATTAAATTAATTAGATAAAGTATTTTAACCTTTTTTTATCGCTCAATATGAAACACATAAACACTTTATAATATAATATATTAATATATATTATTATTGTAGGCAGTTAATTTCATATAATAATATCTCATTTGTAGGTACACCATAGTGGATAATAACATATACTTATTTAATATGTATCGTTTGCAATTAGTATCTATAAACTCACTGTTTCGCAATAAATCAACGCAAAAATTTTCAAGTTGTATTACTGATTCCTTTTCTTCCATTAACCCTGAGCTTGCACATAAAGGTTCATCGCGGAAAAAATACTGTTTTAAGGAATTAATCACAACTTCCTTATCATTGTCAGTTATGGGCACTATGTTAAAAGAAACTTTGGTATTTTTGATTGTATCCATATTATTTCTTAATAGGTATCTAAAAATAATAATACCATGTTTACATTAAACTCCAGACTACTGTTAAAATTAAAATATATCTTTAATAATTAATAAATCGCACTTAAAAGCACTTCCAACGTCACTTTCTAGAACTCTTCTTCCGTCACTGCGAAAAGTTTCAATTGCTCACTATCGTTTAAGCAAATAATTTTAACAAATGAGGGTGGCCCCTCTGTAAACCGTTTTGTGTTATTTATAAAAATTCATCTATGAATTTGTATAGCTCAATGAATATGTCCTTCTCAGTTATAGTATAAATTCAACTAACACGATAATAAATATCAATCAAAACTTGGCCCTTGGGCCTTGACACTCCACAATGGTAACAACTGCTGAGTATTTCAATACACCTTTATATATACCTAGGATGTATAGTAAAAATTCTCAATATTATATTTAATGATGTAACATAAAAGCAAACTGGTATTATTGAAGAAAAAAACACTGCTTATTATTATCAAATTAAAAATTAAAAATTATTTTAGTATTTGAGTAAAATTAGACTAGTACTCAAATTTTCTTGTGAAAATATTATAAATTTTATAAAACTAAAATAGCTTAAATCAAATTTATTTTTCCGAAAGTAGAAAAATACTCAACAACTGAAAATGATGAAATTATTATCATCGCCATTCGTTATATATATCGTAGGTAAGTAGTCACATCAGGCATTCTATTAAATGCCTAGGCATATAGTCAAATAATCTAATTTTTATGCAATTTTATTTTCCACCTTAACAACTATTTAATAAAATTTCTAGGGTATAAAACTTAAATCATAAATATATAGGTAATTACTAATTAGATATGATAGTAGTAAGTTTTAAAAAAATAGTAGGTACAGATGAACACGAAATTAAACATATTTCATATACCTAAGTGTTTTACATATTAATAATAATTATACTTATGTTTTTTTTTTTATATATAAAGTAGCAATAAATATTTAATAGAAAATATAGTTAAATTTTTAAAATAATATAAAATGTTTCATTTTTATTCTTTGCCTGACTTGAAATAGACATTTAGTAAAATTGCATAAAAATTAAATTCTTTGACTATATGTCTGATTTGATTATATGGCCACAACATATACATTGAAGAATACCAAAAAAGTTAAAAAGGGGAAACTAGGCCAAAATTATTTTTTATTATAAACATTTCCATACCTAATCAAATAAATCTTGGTACCTCTATGTTTTGTTGAATATGCCGTTTGATCTAACTAAATAATAATAACATCTTTAAACTAAATTCACTTTGCTATATACATATAATTTATTTTTTTACACAATCATTCATTAGATGCTTGGATTATAGACATACAAAATCCTATTGTAAAATCCACGGTATGTTCGCTGTATAATAGCAATCTCTGCAATTCAATTTCTTGTCTAAATAAAACATATACAACCAAAGCTGGGCATTAACGAATTAAAAGTTAAAATTAAGATAAAACGTTAAGTTGATTTAAATTAAATTTATTAACTCGTTACTTTTAATGAAATTAACTTTTGACTTAATAAGTTACTTTTTTTTAACGATTAACGTGTTAACTTCTAGTTAATTTTATTGAAAAATATTTAAATTAAGTTAATTTTAGTCCTAACAATAATCCAAATTTTTGAATAGTATTTTTAGAAAAGTAGGTTTTTTAATAGCTAGTTAATACTTTGATGTATCATTTAAATTTCCCCAGTAATTTTCTTGTGCACAAAGAAAAACTATTAAATAAACATTATTATGTGACTAGAATTTTTTATTTTGAAAATAAGAAAATTTTAACTTTAAATTAAGTTAAGTTAATTTTTTCAAAGATTACGTCTAACTTAACGAATTAACAAAAAAAATATGAGTAACTTTTAACTTAACTTCAATATTTTAAAATAACTTAACTTAACGAGTTAAAAAAAAATTGTTAACTTGCCCAGATTTGTATACAACCATCAAAGTACATCCTCTACCACGGAACCATCAAGAAAACACAAAATATGTCCGTTATCTAGTTTTAAAAAATATACAAATCTAAAAAAAAATCAATTTCTTTAACAAAATAAAGCTGAATCGAAATACAAGTAGGAAGTCACGATTTAATTTAAGAAATAAACTAAAACCACAAATCCTTAACACTTAAATTATGCAAATAAATAATTTATTTATAAACTAATATTAAATACTCGTTCAATGTCATCCCAATAATATATTTCAACTTAGCTATAATCTTTAATAAACTACCTTAAGTGTCACCATTTTCAATAAAGTAATAAATAAAATTATTTAAAAAATTAGATTATTCAAAGAAAAATAAATATCATTGTTTATAAAAAATTTTATAAGAATAAATCGTATAAATAAATTCCAAGGTGACAATAAAGAATCATATTGTTACTCATAATATTGCCATATTAAAATATATCGTATTCAATTTTCTGAATCTTAAAAAAAAATAACCTATACCTACAATAAAAAACAAAAATCGCATTATGAACCATGAAATATTTTTTCATTTAGAAAAATATGAAAATAATAAAACTATTATCATAATAACACAATTTTGAAAAAGTATGTATAAAACTATAAGCTATTATAAAACCCATCAAGCGTTCCTAAATTTTATACTTTTAGGCAAACATACGAATTAAATAAATAATTTTTGAATATGATATACTCAGATAGTAATCATACCTGTTTAAAAATTATAATTATTAAACATTGATAATAACTCAATATTAATTTTATTTAACCAATAATTGTTGCAATATAAAAATAATACTTACTATAACACTATTGTCATTCAGTTAAAAAAAGTTCGCATCAACATAACCGATGTATCGATTCAACGAGCAATTGTTAAATGATATTAAGTATAATAAAGTTAAAAACTACGATCTAGAATAGAATAAGAAAAACAGATAAAAATAAATCATATATGTGGTTCTTGAGGTATTTATAATTTTTATCAACACGAATAGTATAATAATAGCACGAGCCATTCTCTAATTTTGGTGTTATTATTTAACAATATGCATTTCCGGACTACGTTTATCGTCTGATAATTTGTCTATTTTAAAATATTAAAGAACCTAGTACCTAGGTACAATCTCTCAAAGATATTTAAAAATCGTAAAAATAAATATAATCACATATAAAAAAAATAATCGTGCTACTTTTCTACCACCCACACAGCCACAGTATCAGTCTAATATAGGTAATTTTTTACTGATAATATTCCACTTAAAACTATATTATTATATTTTATACTAACCTTCGGAAATTTTTTTTTCAAGCAATAAGAAACGGCCGCGTAGTGGCGCGTACTATATTTTTACACTAGTTAACTGCTTAGTAACAGTGTGTATTTTATTCTACTTTAAGGCAAACATAAACATAAACTCATATTAAAACGCTGAAAAAATCAATCAAGTTCGTGAATGAATTCAACAAATAATATTATTTTTTCTTGTTACTAGTTGCTTAATTTTTTAATATATAGATAGACATAATATTATGAGAAATGTCATATTGGTATTACTTATAGCCACTTAGGTGATAGATTAACATATAAAGCGATAAATAAAAATCTGATTATAGGTATTTACTACCTATAGGCTTTAATTAATAAGTAAAGAATATACAATATATTATATATTCTATACTATCAATATGTAAGAAATATTCAGTAAGCCTAGTCATAATCTTTATACTATATCTAAGCAATTACATCGTATATCGTATACAATAAATCAAGTTATCTATGCATAATATTATATAAAACACTAAAAATATATATATATTTAAATTCAGTAAAGTAATTAAAATCAAAATAATATAATGTTAATTAAAGAAAAAATTGTTTTATAAAAATTTTTACACGTGAGTGATGGCTAAACAGTTATTGCGATTGTTGATAACTGGGCGACTTTCTGATTAAAACATCAACATAAAAATGATATCAATACTTTAGGAATACTTAAAATAGTATTGATTAGAGAGTATAGAGAATTCTTAAGAAAGAAATGTACAGACACTACAGAGATACTTGAGACTATTAATAGGAAGGAAATTAGCTGAAAAATAATTGGAAGAAAGATTAGAAATATATTATAGAAACAAATCGTAGGTAAGTGTTTACTTTTCTTGTACTTACATTTGATTTTTTTCTTGAATTTTGATTTTACAAACGGAAGCAGCTTATTATTAGTTGTTGGATATCTACGAAATTTGAGGTAACTTTGTTTAATTTAACCTTAGTTTTATTCTTTTTTTTAAGTATTTTAAATTATTTTTATTATGTCAGGTAATCTTTTTAATTCGCAAGATGAACGCCGAGTACATATATCTCTGGTAATTTGATCATTACCATAATCTTCAACAACAATTTCAAATTGAATTTGATACGACGGGGTGTGTGATTACAATACATCAGTAATACTTACGAGTACCGTATACAATACTATACTGCCAATTAAACAAATACAAATTTAATGTAATTAATTGTTGACTATTGGATCAAAATTACTTCTTGTAATAATTTTTTATTTTTTACCAATGATGATATTGTTAAACTAGGATAGTGCGGCGTTATACGTAGGCTACTAAAGGTACACTATCTTCGTTGCATAATTAATAATTATTAGTATGTTGCATATTTTGTATATTTCATCATCAATTATAATTACTAGTATTTATGACCAATGATAATATAATAATATGTATACTCTATTCTATTAGAATTTACAATATTAATAGTGTAATAAATTACAAACATGACATAACTAATAATATTTATAACTAGTTTTCTATATATAAGTATTTTTATTATTTTATTATTTAGTCGGGTACATCGCAGACCAATTTATAAATTCGTTTGGTATAACGTAGAATCTACAGTTATTCACATTAAATTATTATTTACATTAAATTGAAATATTATTTGTTTTTAATATTTGTATGACAATTTTATTTATTATATGACATTGTAATCCTTTGAAAGTTGTATATGTATGTAGTCGTTACATTAGTTACAAATGAAAGAAATTATTTTTAAATATTTGTTATTTATTATTCATCTAAATACATTAAAATTAAATTAAAACTAAAAGTATTTGTAGAAATATTTTTTATTATGTATTATTCGATTTATCACATACGCAACACCATGGCCATCGTGCCTGTACAACACTGAACTAAATACATATATATATATATACGTATTTAGTTCAGTGTCGTACAAAGGATCCCTTCACAAAGTGTTATATATAAAAAAAAGCGTGGTCAAGTGGGTTGTGAGTATCGCTCTGCTGTAAAGTTGGTCATTATTATTTATGTGTTAGATTTTAATCCAATAAAAAGTATCATTGTATACGAAAAATGAACGATTCTGAACGGAGATGATTTGTCAGCCTAGGATATATTTTCCAGTGATGCGAGTAGTGAAAAAGGCAGTTTATGTGTCTGAATACTCCAAAATTCAAGTTCTTTTATAATTATTGTAAGTGAAACTTATGAAAAATCTTGTATTAAATTTTTAACTCTTAGCTACTTACATAAAATTATTTATAAATTATAACTTCATAATAATTTGTAAGTATTCATGGTTTTGACGAATTTTGTCAATAATTGAATTTCAAATACAAAATTGTCCCTTGTATTGAGTATTCTTATAACTTTTTGAATCACTTAAGAATAAAGAAAGAACATAAGAACAACTTATGAGAAACTTCGTATCAAATTTTCAAATATTTTGACTTAGCCAAAAAATTGTTATCTTATATCTATATTTATAATAAAAAAAACTTAACACAAACGAATATTTCAAATGCCTATAAATAACCTTAAAATAAGCGACATATTTTGAAAATTAAATTATGTAAAAAAAAAATTTGATGTAAATAACTGGTAAAATTTTGAAGTATTGACCACTTACTTTTTTAATAATAACAAATATCAAAAATCATTATCGTTACGTGATTTCGTAAAAATATTAAATTAAATTCAAACGAGCATAACATTTTTCCTACAATGACGCTTCAAGTTTTCTCTATAGCGATTTTAAAGAAAACTTAGTATTTTTTTTAAGAATTTTTAAGAATTTTTTACGAATTTTATGTCCTTTATTTAACTGTAGGTATGGACAGTACCAATATGGCTATTTCTAATTTAATACTTTTTGTTCGTATTTATAATCGTTTCTAAGAGGTTTTAATGTAAATTTTATTATTATAATAGTCATGTACTCGTATTACGACTTGCGTGAGTCTAAAAACCACATCCATTACCTGGCTTATTTACATAAATACATTAAGACTTAACAGGTGTTTTTCTTTATAAAAAGTTTTAATCATCTCCGTTGTAAAGAACAAAAAATATAGCTATTATAGCTATAGTAACTACAATACTGTTTTGTAAGCTTAAGACATAGAGGTTTTATTGAGTCGAATGACTGTGTCCTAGAATATCGCGACAGTAAACATTTCCATAGCTAGAGTAAACAAACATATAATTTAAAGTTAGTTTGCAGGCTTGTCTCAATGTTATCGAATCTTCGAACTTCAGATCACAGGTTAACAAATCCAATCAGCTGATCGAGTGTCATTTCTGTATTGTTATATATTAATTATAATTTATAAGTATTATAATATTTTTTAAAGATTATTAAATAGAAATAAAATATTATTTTATTGATAAAAATTATTATACATATATTATCTTTTCATGATAATATTGAAACCAAATATTTCTTTTATATTTAATTAAATTTGTTTGAATATCAATTAGGCATTTTCAAAGTACCAAACAGAATAAAAATTTTTAACTAAAATTTCTTTGTCCAAAAACGTGTATACATGATTACATATTGTAAAAGAATATAATTAAATTCATTTAACTATTCCTAATGATCACATAGCCAAGGGTTTAGGTATTTTTTCAAATAAAAACAAATAAAATAATAATAATGTAAACGAATATAAAAGCGGGTAGAATGCAATTAAATTATTTTTTCAAAATGTTTTTTTTTTCGTAATAAAATAGACAATAATAGTATAATGACTATAATGTAATATTTTAAATATTTTAAATAATGCTTATATGACTTATACGTTATACTTAATTTTTCATTGTAAAAAGAGAAAGCTAAAATAATTAAAATTTATTTTCAAATTATAAAATGTTTATGTTATTTGTTCAAAATACAAACACTATGATAAATATTTTTAAATACATAAATTACTAATAATATTATACTAGGTATTATTTGTCAAAATTCACAACGTCATCAGGGATAAAAACAAAAATTATATCCCAACAGTATCTGATAATTTATGAAATAAAATCAACCGAATTAAATGCATAATATATCTATATTTAAATATCACGATAATGATTAATTAGAACAAGAAATATGTAAATATGATATTCAAATTTTTAAATTTTGATTTTATAATAAATAAACATAATTATTATTATACTTAGTACATTACAGATAAAAAATATATACAAAAGTGAGAAAAAACACATTAAGTCTACAAATTGTAATATGATTAATTCATTAATAAAAAAATCAATTAATCCACTAAGTCTAAAAATTAAAAAAATATATGTATTAAAATAACTAGATAGATAAAATAATATAGGTGTATACCAAAAATATTACCTGTCATTAAATGAAATGTATATGTTGCACTAACCGGGCAACATTATAATTTAATCGGTCATAAATTTGTTAAAGGCCTTGCTCGCTTCTTCGTGAGCCTTACGGATGGCTTCAAGCGATGGCCTGGGATGGACGGGTGTCATCAACGTGTCGTTGTTGCAAATTGGCCGTCTCGGTTGAATGTTACCGTACGGATTCACCATGCAGTCCATGTTCGTTGATGCAGACGGCGATGAGCAGTAGCTGTTCTCGACAACTTTGGGTTTGGCCGGCCGTAGAGCTAACCGAAAACGACGAGCTATGTTTGACCAGAAAAATCCTATTGCAAGTTATAAACGTAATAGATTTTAAATTTTAACTATAAAACGCCAAAATGATTTATATTTTTCATTTACAGTAAATTATCGGGAAAAATAACGCAAAAACAAATTAAGTCCCGTTCAGTTCATCCTGACATAACTGTACAGCAACCGTTAACGATTATATATTGAAAAAATATCATAATTTCATAAATTAAGAGTAAAACGAGAGACCATTTTTTTTTTTTAAATCGTAACGATTACCGAATATCAATATGAACAGTACGGCTTATATATTATTTTAATTTTGTTTTATAACTTAACAAAAAGTGATTAGTACATTTATACATAAAACACATATGTAGAAAATCCAACTTATTTCAAATTCCTCTTAATAAAAACAATTATACTTTCACTTCATTTTGAGCTTTTTCATTGACGAAACATACAACGGAATAATATTAATTTCTTTTTATGTCGTGTAATGCATTCAGACAAAATGCGTATATTGCTCTAAATGTATGTTCTCTACTTGTTTAAATAAATGATCTGAATTATTTATAGTCATTTTTTTAGTTGTTACTGTTATTATTATTACTATATTTATTAATTTTGCTATCCATGTATGTAATATATATAATATATAGGTATGCTATTTAAATTTTATCATTCTATTAAATTAAACAGAAAATGTTCACAAATTTATTTTGTAGTTTCCTAAAGGGTTTTAAAAACCGTTTATTATGTATAAATAAATTAATGTGCATACCTTTTTGCGTTGAACCATCATCTAATGACACTCGCTTAACACTTTTACCGTTATATAGCGGCTTGCCGTTGACAGGCGTGTCTGAGAGCGTTTGCAACGGCTTGTCCGGGAGCATTTGTAATGGCATGTCTGAAAGCATTTGTAACGGCGTTTCTGAAACCATTTGTAAAGGCGTGTCTGAGAGCTTTTGTAGCGACGGTGTGTCGGGAAACTTTTGTGTTGGCGTCTGCATCGGTGTTTGGTAAAAGCTCGGCGGACTGCCTACCGATGAAACAACTACCGACCATTCAACAGGGGTGACCGCAGACTCGGCTACGTCCGTGGACGTGGTATGTGGTGTGCTCGGCGGTGGCGCTGGAACCGCGGGACTGCTTTCGGCCACTGGCCGCAGATGTCTGATGGTTGTGAGGCTGGATCGACGGGCTTTGAGTATGTTCCGGGCGCATGTCTTGATCATCACCGAACGCTGTTCCGCGGTCCAGCGCTGTTCCTCGGTCCGGCGCAGCTCTTCGGTACTGCGCAGCTCCTCAGTCCGACGCAGCTCCTCGACTCGCCGGTGATGACGCTGTTCCATAATTCGCAAACCGCTACTGATGGACTGAGTTGCGGTCGGGGTGATGGTCACGTGCAACCTCTTCCGACTATTGGTGGGGGATCGGCCAGGGGGATGGACCGTTTTCTGTTTTCCTGGCTGCTGCAGTACTTGCGACGATCGGAAGCGGCGCCTGATCACCGGCCCTCCTGGAACCGCGACATGTACGCGCCGCTCATGCTGCACCCTGTGTTTAGTGCAACAGAAAACGCGGGAACACGTTGGACACCGGACATACCGCAAATGCTTTAAACACGTAAATATACAGTATTGTTATTTACATTTAATTTATAATAAAGTGTAAGTAATTTTGACATTTTTAAAGCACTCCTTTCCTCACCACAAATATGTAATTATAGACATTATTTTTATTCGAGTACCTACTAACGTTTAATGCATTTCGAATTTATATAATGAACACTTGAAATTCCAAAAATTCTAATCTAACCTTTTTTTATTACACCTTAACATTTAATTTTATAAAATAACTATATTACAAACTAGTAGATGCGTGGTGTTTGTCATAAAATGTATTTAATTTATGTACGTATTACGTATGATAAGTACCTACATAAATAAGACCCGAGTATCTGAATATACCTATCTAAATAATCTTGAACTAAAATTATTAATTGAACAGGATTATAACTTATTTTTATTATTCTCAAGTTTTTTAATTCTAAAAATATTTGTAAGAATACGAATATATCCTGGGTTTGTATATATAATATATATATATTATGAATAAATACATACCATTATATAATACATTATAGCACATAATATATTTAATTGAAAGTACACTGAAAGAAAATAAGTAAAACAGTAAATTCAATAATGCTTATTTTTCATTTATTAATAAATAGTATTATGTATATTAAAATAATAATTATTTTTTTAGTTTAAAAAATATATTCTTGAGTTAAGAAAGTTTATAAGTAAAAACAATAAATACCACCTATAGAATACAATAAAGATTAATTTAGAAAGAAACACTATGAAATAATAAACAGTTTATTAAATGTATGAAAAAAGTATTTTTAAATCAAATTGGTTTTTTTTTTAAATTTTATACAACAAAATTATGTTTTAAAGAACTAACAAAATTCTTAGTTATTTTAACAACATTTTGATCAACGCTATATTAAAAAGTTCAACAAAAAAATTATTAAATCATATAGGTAATTTGTCAAATCCTATTTTAACAAATATCTAATCTTAGTATCAATAATCATTTTTTTGATCGAAAGTTAACATTGATATTGTTAATTTGATTTATATTTTTGCTAAATAATATATTGGTATTTTTTGTTCAATGTACCTATAATAGATTTTAAATTATTTTTATCAATAATATAGATAAAATATTCATAAATACCCTGAGTTCAGCTAAAAAAATATAATGATTTGAATCATTATATACTCGTATAAAAATCAACCACCTCATTTTTATTATTTATTAGACCTTCGATACGATACCTAAAATAATAGCTAGAATAAAACTATTGTTTTTTAAAAAAACAAATTTTACTCATTATATTATAAAAGATATGGTATAATAAAAATGTAAAGTTTGCGATTTTCTATGAATAAAAATGTAATTAAATCATTTAATACGTAACTTATTAATTATTTATTCAATAGTATGTAGTGTCATATAGTATACATTGTATCATACACAATATTTCCTGATGACTGTTGCGGTAATTACTAATTTATATACCTATAACCTATCTATTAGCTTAAGTTAAATATTTTTAATTTTCTACTTACATCGAACACTCGATCCATGCTATGCTAAAACCAATTGAATAATTATAAATGCTTCACGATTGATTTGGTGTACAATATATGTATTACAATAATCCGTTAGATCAATCGATAGGTATCGTAGTGATGTATCGAGATGTAATGTGTACTGTATGTTATGATTAGACTTGTGTCATTAAATTTCGCGTAAGTACCTAACGCCGTGACATACTCAGCACTGCTGTAGTAACGATACGTGATAAGATTTATATTATACAATGTTATAATATTATTATCGGTAATCGATTCGTTGATCCCACTACATTCTAGAGGTCTAATTCTAACTAAAAACGCGTACACGTTGTTCATACTACTTAGGGTATTACCAATCGATCGACAAAATATCTAAATACGTTAGTGGCCGATAAACTACGTTATCTCTGAGAATAGTAACCGATATAATATATTATATTATTATATTATTAAATCGATTATTAACTTAAGTTCATCCAGAATGAACATATCAGTAGGTAAGTTTGCACTCGTATCTTCTATTTTAATTTCTTACATCTCACGCATCCCGCATAAAACCAAAAACAAAAATGACTTAATCTACCAATTTTTCTAATAAATTAGAAAATATGTCTTATCTTATATTTTTAATAGGATGCAATCCGCACGTGTTATTGTCTTCGTGACTTATAAACAAACATGCAAAATAGCAAATTTGTATTCGGCAATTCCGATGCAGTATAATAGTAACCTTCAGGCTTCAGTATTTAGATCAGAGGTTGGCAATAGGCGGCCCTATGAGAGAGAAAAATGAACCGTCAAAAATATATATTTTTTTTTAATGCTAGTTTTCCGCATATAATATAAATATTATATGTATATTTGATTAATTTTATGATGTATTTGCGGAGATAAGGACAGTGTTCCTCACTTAGATCATATACAATATATCATCTAAGGTTCATCATTAACCGCTGTTTACAATAATATTACCTACGATAACACAACAATAATATTGTTGAACAATTATTTACTATAATACTTAAGTTTCTTCTGACTTTCGAACATTTTTTTAAAAATTATCTGAACCACCATAGAATTAAATAAACTGTCGACCCCTGATTTAGATTCATTATCTTTTTGTGAGTTTTTCACGCAATTTTAATTTTTAAGTGATTTATGATAGGTAATGTTTAAGACTTTAAACTATAATAGTTTAAATATATTATGTAATAATATCAGGGCCTAAAATTGTGTGCAGTAGCACACACTATGTGCAGTAGCAAATTTAAAACTGTGCATTACTTTTTGTACTTTTAGTGAAGTTATTTTGTTTTTAATTTTATAAATAATATAGGTATCAAGGACTTTTATAGAAGATTGTCTTATATTTTATTTATTGTAACTAATTATTAATAAATACCCAAAACAATTATGCTATGAAGTTATGTGTGTCATGTGTACTACTAAGTTTATGTTTAATATTTAAAAATATTTTGGAGTATGGAATTAGGTGTGTAGTAGCAAAATACTCTAATTTTAGGCCCTGAATAATATCATAAAAAATCGACTAATAGACACAGGCAAATAGTAAATATTCTTAACTTTGTACTTTAAGGAAACGTTGGTGAAAGAAAAAATAGTATGTGCCATATGTGCAGTCTTCAGTGAAAAGGATATTTAAGTCTTGGATGAATTGTAGCCCTCCTTTATTTGTATACCACAAACGTAATCTATACGAATGAAATAATTGATTTTTAGACTTTGTCTTACAATGTTTAATTTAGTTCTTCTGTAAAATGATCAAGTGACTTGGTGAATTTTTCAATTTTACCTCTAATTAAGATATCAATAATTTCTGATTACACCACTCGACTTTCACATATTAAATTTTTCACGCCGGATCGTCATCTAATAACACCCATTTCGTAACGTTTCCGTCATTGCAACAGCTTTGATATAGAAATGGATGAACATGTTCAATATCATTTTCGGTTGCTCTTTCAGCTCTTTGTAGAAGCTCAGCGAACAGTCTGCTGATGAAACGATGAATAAAAACGAGGTATTTTACTGTTACTTATCAGAGAACTGTTCTTTCAGGTAGGTACTAGATACCTACAGTAAGTTTCAAATAAAATAAACCTCGACTTTTTTAATTTATTTTATATATGTATAATGTATATACATATGAAATTTTTAGAAAAACATGTAAACTGCAGAGTCCTGTCAGGTTGTTTCTATTTTTGAGGATAATTGATACGTATATAATTTTAACATCATATATGTATAGAGCCGTAGAGGATACTACGATGAGAAATGAGAATTCAACTCCAACTTCTACTACTATCTAACAATTTTATTTTGATTTCATTAAAATATATAATATTAAAGTACTTAGTTTGTGTATAATTTGTTTTTTCATTAGATATAATTATCTACATATAGAAGTCATATTTTTGGTATTCTAAAATTATATGTGCGTGTAACTTATGTACAGGTATTTAAAAATTTTAATTAATAATTTCATGATATTAACTTCTTTGGAAAATGATAAAAAATAAAATACTATACTATATGAATTGTCCATGATATAAGTAAAGGTACCTAATATATATATATTAAATGTCTAGTGTAGTAGTGTCTATACTTATACTGAATATACTGAATACACAATTAATATTTTTATTCTTTATTTTTACCTACTGCAGGCTTCAACCAATAAGGTGCATTATACAGTGCCATATTTAAGGGAAATGACGCCAAGGGCACATCTTTTTTCCTGACTCGTGAATCCACTCCTCCACCACAATACCAGTCATTACTATGAATAAAAACCAGTTGAAATTCTCCAGACAGTCTGACACACTGATTTTCTTAGTAGCCATCACCAGCCCAGAAAGGAACTGTAAATACTAAAATACGCCACTGCATATAATTTAATTGATGAATAAATCAATTAGTACCTATATAATAAAATATAATTAATATTTTAATAAACAATGTGTCTGATCGATAAAATAGATAGTATGAAAATCAATTTACTGTGTACCTACACAAAAAACACATAAGTATCAATACAGTTATATTTATTGTAAAAATTAAATATCAATATTGCTTCATACTTAACTTAAAATATAAAATTGTAAACATTTTAATGTTAACTTAAAAAGGTATATTGTACATTGTAAAATTTACATTTTTCTATTTCCTGAGTAACATAATATCTTTAATTGAGTCTCAACTGCTTTGGTATTATTTATTCGTTCGAATTAGAGCCTTATTGTTAGGTATAGGTTTTATTATTATTAAAAACGTACCGATTTCATATAGGTAATTCTTAAATATTTTTACACAAATAAAATTTAAAATCCCTGACTGGAAAAATAATTTATCACGAAAATAACGTATACAATATAGATTGTGTTGGTAATTAATGTATATTATGTATTTTTCTATCCGCATGATGAAAATAGCTCGTAAGCAGATTAATGTTATAAATTTATAATATATATAGTATATACCAATACCTATATACCAGTTACCTATTTTATAACGAGTTTATAAAGATATAATTGTACTCTGACTGCAGTTATTAGCTATTGCATTCAACGGTGAGAAAGCCGGCGATAATGATACGTCATCGCTATAGCGTGGTGTTCAGATTAGCTCTAACTTGTTACTACGGGGTTGACTTATTTTATATTTATACAACTGAACCACATCGTATGGCCGCTAGGACGCTCTCAGTAGTTGACGTCAACTCAGCCGTTCGGCAGACCTATTTTCTTTGAAATTATTATACAAATTATTGTAGGTGACTATTAAAAAAACTGACAATAATACAATATACTCATAAAAACCCCATTGATTCATTGTGCGTTCTTGGCCAAACGGCCATTGACGACACATGATCAGTTCAGACGTATATCTAACTAACCGCAACCGATACCGTCCTAAACAAAAAATTTTGTTTATTTTTCACAACCCTCCTGTTTTTAGCCTACCCACGCTCCGTGAAAATAATAATGTTATATTAAATCGACGTTATTGTTAGTCCGCGGAGTCCCTATCATAAAAAGATTTGAATTGCATATTATTTTAGAATTTTACATAGGCCAACACAAAATTAGTAGCAATAAATGATCATTACTCATTAGTATGTTAAGATCGGTAGTTACAGAAAGATTAACTTGTTTTAGCGCGCAATTACACTTTTGCACAACTAATTTAAATGTCTTTTTAGTATAATTAGTTATCTATTACCTACTTTACGCGCTCTAACAAGAAAAATATTCCATTCATAAAGTTATTAATAAATGTATATACATCAGAAGTTCTCAACCTTTTTTTATTCATGTCACATTTAACCACTAGAATCAAACACTGCGTCACCCTAACGGCCTAACATTAAAACAATATACAATCTTAGTTTTATATTTAAAAATTATTCTATTATATAAAAAAAAAGAAATACAGTAGGTACACAGAAAAAACGTTCAAAAGGTAGATATTAATATGAATATAATAATATGATATTTTTCGCAAAAATTTATTTATTTTTAAATTTTTGTTCCTTTTCTCGTTGATTTTTCGTGTCACCCCTAAGCTGGGTCCTTGTCACCCCGGTTGAGAACTACTGATATACATCGTGGATTCGTAAAATACTAGAGGTCTAAAGATTTCATATTCTTTCTTAAAACTATGCGGTTGTAAGGTACTTGTTATTAATCGTAAACAATTTTAAAATTTTACCGCCGGAAAATTTTGCCCACTATTCCCCGCGTTAAACACACCTATAGGATATTATATAATATTATAAATAAAATAAAATAAAATTGTAAACGACAATAATTGTAGGCTATAATAGTTATACTATATATTATATTATCATTGTTGTCCGTTTCTATCACGGTTATAGCCGTAGATTTGTAATAAATAGTAGAAATATCTTAAATAGGAATTATATTCTACATAGATTAATTAAATTAAAATAAATATCTTGATTACCATGGTTATGTTTGTTTTCCGTCTTGCTAAAAGATTAGGTACCATTTAGGGTCACGGATATACTATACATTATATAGTTATACTATGTCTATGTAAAACAGTTATTAAATATTACATTAAATTTTCATTGAACAATTAATATTTAAATTTAAAAAAATTTTTGAAACTCATAGTTTTCTAAAAAATTATTTCTTACCAACAATTTTTTTTTATGTAGTTATACCAAATCATGGCTAACCATTTTAAGAAGATGAAACTTATAGAACAAGAAATGTACAAGTAATTTCCATTTTTAGATATATATCTATGTGTAGGTACAGCTTAATATTTATATTTTTCAAACTTGCTTATAAAAAGTGATATAACCATTAAGATTTAGCCATTGGAATTAATTAAAAACTATATAAACTGATTACCTTACTCGTATTGTAGAACGTAAGTAGATGTTTCTAGAAAATAGAATATAATTTAAGTAGGAATATAATAATATTATGAATATGAATAATCAAACATTTTTTTACGATTTATACATTTTGAACTTTAGTGATACTAATTATTGGTAATTAATAATAAATACGTATGTATGTTAATATATGTATGTATTATTATTTATTATCACTTTCTACAAGTAGGTAAATATTTGAACTTTAATTAAATTTTATCTGCTTGATGATCATGAAAACATCATTACATCCTAACATCCTAAAATTATATATCTTAAATCAATAATGTATCTAAAGTTCAATCAAGGAAAGGAGAAGTTTAAAAATTGTAATTCACCTTGAAATACTAGGAGTAGCTTCCAATCCCCACAAACGCAATCAACAATAATTTTTTCATAACAAATTTATTAGTTATTACATATTTATCAATACATTAAATTTTAAATGTTCATTTAGATTTGAACAAGATATTGGTATGAACAATGATGATTATAAAACTAAAAATTGTTTTAAAAAAATTAAAATTCATCGTCATCATTTTCAAAAATCTCCCTTGGATATTGCATTGTATAAGGAAATTAATTCACTGTTACAAAATCAATGCGTGTCAACTTCAATTTCTAAGTAAGACAATATAAGTACTTACTTTCTTATATAACACTAACACATATATTATTTATTATACACCTATCATCTATATTAAATTGTAAAGCGCATGTAAACAATAATATTCATCGTTAGTTGTCCATTTTTGTAAGTAAATACCTTACATGTTGTATTTAGGACAAAAAATAAGTCTTTGATAGGTAAAAGTGAATTAAATAGCAAAGCACACATAGCTATTGCAGCTGCTGGATGTGCCTCATCGTCTTCCAAAATATACAGTACGAAACAGAAAAAATTTTATCGTAAAGCCGCCGGAAAAATTTGGTACGATCCAACTTTGGAACAATGGCCGAATGGTGAGCATATTTTTATTAGATTTTGTTATTTTTATATTAAATTAATAAGTATTATTATTATTATTATTTATTGGTGAAGATAAACACATGCATGTATTTTATATAATATCAAATAAAAATTTCTGGTTATTATTTTTTATTGGGCTCAAAACAAGACTGGGTTCTACTTCTCAAATGTTAAATAATAAATATATTTATGTGGAGACTGGAGAACACTTTTTATGGACATAAAATATAAATATACCCACTTATACTGAGTTAGTTTTTAATCTGATCTTCTCTAGTTCCTTACTATTATTTTGAGGTTATTTATAACTATGGGCGCTAGTAGGTAATATTTTAGGGAGGGTCAAAATAAAAAATCCTAAAATGTAAAGATTTAATATTATTTTCTCATGTAAATATAAATGTATGTTATACTTGTATTCTTATATACATAGCCACATAGGTAGGTATAGGTAAAGTAAGCGTCGTTGGTTTAAACATAAAAAAAAGGTAAACATAGTTGATTAGAAATAATTTTTATAAACATAGAAAAAAGATTTCAAAAAATAATTTTTATAAATATAGAAAAAAAGATTTAAAAAAATAATTTACCTTTATAATTAGGTAGATCATAGGTATTTTTATTGAATAAAATGTTCTTGGGAAGGGGGGGTAAATTCCCTATCATCCCTCAATGGGTGCCAATGCACATAACTCATCGGCCATCATCAAATGCGTAAGCAAATATTATGTTTGTGTTTGTACTCACTTATTGTATCTATGTGACTATGTCAAAGGTTTTCGACCTTTTTGGTTGCTATACGGACCACTTGGAGAACTTTCGATACCTTACGACTCATGGACCATCTCAATCATATTTTAGAATTTAGATAATGAATAAATAAAAAAATAATGAAATTCCTTGTAACAGGCATTTAATAATGTTTATAATTGATCATTTGTTATTAAAGTTTTAAATGATTAACAATTTAACGCAAATCACTATTCTAAAAAAATATACCTAACCTGTCGATATAATCAAATACAAGCAAGATAAAATTATCGGTTGAAATAATAGTATTTATTTATAAATAAACGACGTACTAGGTATACACTATTTAGTATTTGTGTTATGCCTTATTAAAGGAAAATATTTTTAAATTTTATAAGAATGGCTCGCCGCTCATGGACCATAGGTTGAGAACCTATGATCTATATAATTATAAATAATAAATAAACGACTTTGTAATTACCTTATTAGTTATCAGTACCTAGTAAATACATATAAAATATTTATTTGTACCTATAATGATAACTATTAAGCGAGATATATAAATATAGATTATATAATATAAAATTATCACACAGATGATTTTCGTTTATTCGTGGGAAATTTGGGAAGAGAAGTTAATGATAGTATGTTGAGTATACCATTTATGAAGTATCCTTCATTCATTAAAGCTCATGTAGTAAAAAACCGTGAGACTAGTATGTCGCGTGGTTGCTATGGATTCGTATCGTTTGGAAATTCTGTGGATTATTTACGAGCTATCAAAGAATTACATGGTAATAGATAAAAATAGAAAATTAATAGAAAATAGAAGGCAAATTAGAAAAAATATTTATGTTTAATTTTTATAATACAATATTATAAACTATGTGTATTTATTATATAGGTATTATGTTATACCTAAGGGCGTAACTGAAAAAAAATTTCTAAGGGGGGGTCCAATATTTTTTTTAAATATCTAGATACTGAACACTTGTTATAACTATCTATAATTTACACTTTTAAAAATTTCGGGGGAAGGGGGGTTCGGACCCCCGGATCTCTCAGTTAGGCCTTAGTTATAATACTATAAAAACTAATACTACTATTACTAATACTATAAAAGCTTAAATCTATAATATACATATAAATATATAGTAAATAGTAATATTAAGTTAAGATCATCATTAAGAATTTAAAAATAGGTGAAGTTAAGTAAATAATATAATTAAAAAATGCGATTTTTGATTTCAGGAAAATATGTCGGAAGTCGCCCAATGAAAATAGAAAAAAGTAATTGGAAAAAAAGAAATACTGATGTTGAATAATATTTATAGCTACTCAAATATTAATTTTTTTCGTACAGCACAGTGCATAATATACTCGCTACACATAGTTTTCAACTTAAACGTTACACGGTTACGTCTAATTAAAAATATTATACCTAATATACCTATATAAAAGTTAAACCCTTCCTAAAAATACACAAACAATACCTTTCTTTTTAATTTATCTAAAATACGTTAATTTTACGATCTATACAACATAAATACCTACAATATATGAACAATAAGTAATAGGATATGGGAAGGAGTCAGGAGATGAAGTGGGTGGGGAAGTCGCTCAGTGGTTGGTACTCCAGCTAGGACAAACAGTACCTATGCGCAGGATATTGACTGCAGAGATTAGAGATATAAGTAGGTATAGAAGAACAGTATATTTATTGATTGATTATATTTAAGTATTATAGGTATATAATATATATGTATATCAAGGCTGTAACTGAGAAAAAAATTCAAGGAGGTCCAACATTTTTTTAAATATTATACAGGTAGGTACTAAACACTTGTTATTTTTACGTTAATAATATAAAATTTGATTATCATTATTGAAAACATTAGTTATCATTATAATATTCAATTTACATAATAGTTAATTATTTAATAATAGAAAAATATTTCTACTTTAAAAATTTCGGGGGAGGGGTGGTCCGGACTATACATCCTCCCCACAGTTACGGCCTTGATGTATATTAACTCCTAACGGTATGTTTTAAAAGTAAAAAATATAAGTAGTGTTATAGATATTTTTCAATCTTATGCTATAATTCTCATCGTCAATACTTACTCTATTTATAGGTAAAGCAAATGAAAAGACTATAAATAGGTACTCATATTATTATTGACATTATTAAGTAATATTGTAAAAATTATTATTATAATTAAGGCCAAAGACAATTAAATTAACAAAAGTTATAAAAAATAAAAATAGAAACAAGTATAATACAGTATAGTAGGTTCAGTTTTAGTAGTATAGTTATATAGTGGTCAAAGAATAATAAGGAGTGTATTTAATCCTGTTTCAATTCTTCTTTTAAGTAGGTACCTACTTATCTATTTAATTTCAAGTATCTATATAAATGGGTTTAGCTGTACGTGTTGTAAAAAAAGTGAAAAACTATAAATCTTTGTGTATACAATACCTTAAATGTTGTTTAGTTGTGTACATTTAGTATTAGGCATACAAAATTTATAAAGGTAGAACTTAATAGATCGTGTGTATAATGTAGGCAGTAAAATACTAATATCTCATAAATCATAACAGCAATAACAATATAAATCTCAAAAAGCTACTTATAATTTGTAAACATGATGTACAAGTACAATAATACTTATCCATTAAATTAAGTAAACTAATAACTAGGTGTCTATGTAGTCACTAGTCAGTAAATAAATAGTATTGTCACAGAGTCGCTGAGATTAGATGTGTGTCTACTAAAGAGTGTAAAATGTAAATACTAAATACTGTAAATCTATTGGGTTACAATTTACAAATACTAATAACTTTATTATTAGGTAAGTTATTTTATTTCAACATCTAATTTATTGTTATTTAATTCTTAATATCTTCACATTCCAAACAGTCTCAACTCCCTATGTTAGTGATACTCATACTCCTCTGCATAGTGCAATAATGATATAGTAACATTCTGCACTTCTGCAGTAGGTACATACTTACACCTATCAAATATTAAATGAACCACTAACTATATTCTATAATTTATTATTTAATTTGAATGAATAATTTTAATTATTAAATTATTAAATGTTTCCATCAAAACCACAGATATAGAATATAGATATTATACCTATTATAATTATTTTATTAATTTATTATCTATATCTATGCTTAAAACTCACAGTATGATAAGAAAAATGATAAAACAAGTAAATAATATGATAAGGCATAAGCGGTGAATTTGTGAATGGTAAATGAAAAGTGCAATTTCAGTTTTTAGTTTGTCATTTAATTAGCCACGTTATATAATTTAATATAAAAACACATAAATTTCAATATGTCATGAATAATTGTTATTCATTATAGTAACAACTGTTAATTAAATACTAGTTTTTAATCATTTACATAGATTTTAATGTACCTACATGTATTTTGTAATACTATCTATTACAATTTGTATTTAAAATATTGTTGAGAAGTAGTTATATATCATGATTTAAAAAACGCTTAAAAATAAAAATGAACTTTAAAAAAAGGTTTATTTTATTACTTCTATTTATAGTTTTAATTATATGTTTTATTTTGTATTCTCTTTTGGAGAATCAAAATCTTTACTCAGTAAGTTTAAAATAGAAATAGGTAGTTCATTAATTGTTTTATTGAATACCTGTTAGTTATATTTAATATATATATATATATTTATACATAATATTTTAGCAGTTTGAAACAGCGAAAACTCCAGTTTCTTACTCAGAAAAGTTACAATTGCAGTCAAATAAATTCAATAGACAAGATGTAAACAATTTGGAAAACATTGATAAAAATGATGAACCTGCAGAAACACCTAGTTTATTAGTGGTAAAGTTTAATTATTACAGACATAGGATAGTTATAAAAGGATCTATTAAATATTGTAGCGTACCATTGTAGATATTACATTATAGCTGGTTATATTTTTCAATAATATTTTAACATTTAATTATATGGTTTCAGTCTACAATACAAAATAATTTGGAAGAAACATATGTATCAAGTGGAATATGTGATCCAAACATTAATGTAAGTAGTTATTATTCATTTTAGACTTATTTGGTTAACAATAAATCCAATACCTATGTTACAAATTAATATTTAAAATTTTATATAATACTTTGGCCATAAAACAGTAATACAAACTGTATGAATTCTCTATTTGGTTATCATTTATAAAACATTTACTTGCTTAAGTAAACTGAGGTTTAAATTTGTATTTTTAATCATTTTTTTGATTTAAAATATTCACACGATTATGTAGTCAAATTTTTCTTGGATACTAACTTAAAAAATTAATGTAAAATATTTAATACATTTTTTTTAATTGATACAGTTTTTTTATATTGTTCAATTATCTAAAGTAAATACTAGATTATTTACTAAGGATAAATTATTCATGCTCTATAAAACATTATTAAAAATATTTAAAGTAGGCCTTTTGTAAATTTGTAATGCAATAAATATTTTAATGAATTTAGAACTTTTTATAACATTTATATAAATTAACATTGTATTTAAAATCACCATAAATTTTAGTTGCAAACTTACAAAAATTATTAGCATTACATTATACCTATTAACAATAGTAATTGTTGAATATTTTGCATAATTAAAATAAGAATAACGTTATTTTAAAATAAATGTTTACTTGTGTATTAATTGAGGCCATTTATACAGCCATACACGACATAAAACAAACAATGGTCAATGACTATGTCAAAATATTAAGGTAATTAATAGGTTTTGTATTATTGCTAAGGATATTATTGATATTAGTATTGAAATTTTTACAGATAACTATACTACACATGATGATGGAAAATAGTCTCGGGGGGGGGGGGAAAGTACAAATTAGAATATTTTAAATAAAAAATAAAATAAATTATTGTCGCTTAAGCTTAATATTTTGATATAAGGCTTTTAAAAAATCGTGAAGTTCTAGTTTATTTTCCCCAAAACTCGTGCGTAAAATATTTATCTATTATATTATTATTATATCTTAAAATTATTGATTATTGATTACATAACATCGAAAACACGAGAGATGTAAGTGGCGGTCGTCAACTAAACCTGAGTAATAGGAGATTATTACCTTCTTGACAGCGGTCAATTAGACCAGTACCGAAAATTGACTTAAATCATTTAATATCTTATTTTAGATTCTGAACGGAACGATGAATGTAGGTATTGATTTTACAATGTTGTGTGTGTTTTTTTTTTTGTCTGTTCACGAGAACGTGTCGAAATAATGCTTCAATTTCAAACTTTGGGGGTGGTTTCCGATAGCAAAATGAATCTAGTTGTTGCATTGAGGAAGTCATTTTTTGAATTTCCCAATAGTTTTCAAAAGCGCCGGGAAAAACCAAAAAGAAATTAAGGAAAAACTGGAATTTTTACGCAAAACCAGTTTTCGACCAAATCGATTTTTTTATATGGTTGTAATTCAAAAAATAATCACTATAAATACTTGAAATTTTCACCAAATATTTATGTCAGTGTTATCTATATATAGTTAAATTTTCATTTGACTTTTTTTGAGTTATTTATAGACCGTAGAAATTTTTGATTTTTATGAGAATTTTTTTTTGAAGTGTCGATAAAAAAGTTTTGTAAATTGAATACAAGGCTCCCTATGAGTTGTTCTAATTGCAGTTAAAAAAAATTAAAAATCCCTAGTCACAATTTTTTTTTATAAGCGTTTATAGTTCAAATTTTTACGAAATCTGTCGAAAACGCGAAAATTTGCAAGTAACTTTAAAATTGAAAAATCATAAAAGTTTAGTAAGTTTTAAAGGAAATAGCGTAACGATAACGATTTATCCTTAAACGATTTTAAATATTTGTTATTACTCAAAAAGTATAAGTCGTATATACTTGAAAAATTCACCAGTTATTAAGATTGGCATTTTCTTTACGTGATTTAATTTTCAAAATATTTTGACTTTTTTTGAACTATTTATAGACAACTGAAATTTTCAATTTTTCTGAAAAAAATGTTTTTGAAGTGTCGATAAAATTATTTTGGCGCTATCAAAATACTTGAAAATTTAATACAAAGTTACTCATAAGTTATTCTTATGGTGATTAAAAAATTATAAAAATACATAAGCACAATTTTTTTTTTTAGCATTTGAAGTTCAAATAATGACAAAAATTCGTCAAAATCATGAATATTTGCAAATTATTTTGTAGGTATAATTCATAAAAATATTTGTATAAGTAGCTAAGAGTTGAAAATTTAATACAAAATTTTTCATAAGTTTAACTTACATTAATTATAAAAGAACCTAAAGTTTGGTGTATTCAGGCCATTAAAACATAAACCACCTTTTTCACTAACCACTGGAAATTATATCCTAGGCTGACAAATCATCTCCGTTCAGAATCGCTTTTCGCATACAATGATACCTATCATTGGATTCAAATTTAACACTCCTACAACATAATATAATAGTGATCCACACGGCATCTAATGTACAGCAGAGCGGTACCCACTTACCCACTTTTTTTACTTTACATTATAATATTCATTTTTTTATATAAATTTAAGAATTTTAAATTAAACATTTAAATTAATGATGAAGTTTAATTTTTAGATGTGGGATTTATATGATAAACTACAATTCGATAATATAGATGGTGGTGCATGGAAACAAGGTTGGGATATCCAAATAACGAAAGGACGATGGAATGCAAATAATAAGTTAAGAGTATTCGTTGTGCCTCATTCGCATAATGATCCTGGATGGAAACGAACCTTTGAAGAGTATTATCGTAGTGATACTAAGAATATATTAGACAATATGGTGATTAAATTATCAGAAGACAGTAGACGCAAGTTCATTTGGGCGGAGATGTCATATTTATCATTGTGGTGGAATGATATTGATCAAAGTACAAAAACTAAAGTGAAGAAGTATAAATTTAACATTTTTAACTTATTATTTTAAATACTTTTGCTAATAAAATATATGGTCGTGTATGTATAGATTGATTGACAATGGGCAATTGGAAATAGTCACTGGTGGGTGGGTAATGACCGATGAAGCAAATGCCCATTATTCATCAATGATCACTCAACTTACTAATGGACACCAGTGGTTACTGAGAAATTTAAATATTACTGCCAAGTGAGATTTAATTCTTTCAGAAGCTATTAATAATTTAACGTGGTGATAAAATTTTAATTTATTTTAACATCTTGATAAAAAAAAATTATTTTAATCACTATCATCATTATTATTATTATTATTATTTATACAGCTATAGTTGGTGTATTGATCCTTTTGGTGTTTCTTCAACTATGCCATATATTTTGAATAGGATGAAATTTTCTAGTTTGGTTATTCAACGAACTCATTATTCCATTAAAAAGTATTTAGCAAAACAAAAACAATTGGAATTCCGCTGGAGACAACATTGGGGTACCAATACATTAATACATTAATATTAATAAAAATGCTTTTATTTTAAAACTCATCCTCATTTAGATACAGAATGCAACAGCGATAAAAATGAACTGTTTACACACATGATGCCATTTTACAATTATGACATTCCTCATACCTGTGGTCCAGATCCAAGTGTTTGCTGTCAATTTGATTTTAAAAGATTTTCAATTTTTGGGTTAATTTGTCCTTGGAGATCATTTCCAGTACCAATTACTTCATCAAATGTCAAGCAAAGGTTAAACATTACATTTTAGATAAAAAAAAAAATACTTTAATATTTTTTAAATTATTTATTTATAGGGCATTAATGTTATTGGATCAATACAAAAAGAAAGCAGAGTTGTATAAAACAAATGTATTACTCGTTCCTTTGGGGGATGACTTTAGATATACTTCAGCCAGAGAATGGGATTTTCAAATGAATAATTATCAGAAATTATTTGATTATATCAATAGCAATAGTGACTCAGTATATTCAGAGGTTATTATTTAGAATAGAATACAGTTTAATATTTTTTTGATTCTTGTAGTTAATTATTTTTTTTAATTATCAGGCATCATTTGGTACATTAAGCGATTATTTCAAAGCTGTACAAGTGTCATCTAATTATAAGAATTTTCCAACATTAACTGGTGATTTCTTTACTTATGCAGATAAAGATCAAGATTACTGGAGTGGATATTTCACTTCCAGACCTTTTTACAAATGTATGGATCGAGAACTAGTTGCTAAATTAAGGTATATTTATAATGTGCAATCTAAATTTTACTTTTAAACATGTATTGTGTATATAAGAGATACCAGATATGACAATCTTACATTAAAATTAAATTCAAATATTTCAGATCACTGTGATACATTCAGTATATGTATCATTAATCTATAGATCTAAAATAATGCCATAAAAAGTAGAACATTCATTTTGTCTAATATATATATTTATCTTTTAGAGCAACAGAAATTTTATATTCTCTAGTATGGCTCAGTGCACCTTTAAATTTGACTTCCTGGTTATGGAAACCAAATTCTCAGTTGTATAATTATTTACAAGCTGCGAGAGACGCTCATAGTTTGTTTCAACATCACGATGGAATCACAGGAACAGCAAAAGATGCTGTAGTAAATGACTATGCTAAAAAGTAAACTAATAATAATAGTTTATAACAAAAATAAATACTAAACAATTATTGTGATTTCAGGATGTTGGATTCATTAACTAATTTAAACCATATCATTCAACACTGTATATATTTTCTGTTAAACCAAAAAAAGGTTATTTTTTTATATATAAACAAACATTGTTATCAGGACCGGATTTAGACGTCTAGAAGATCTAAACAAATATAAGTAGTCCTTCTAGAACTTAAATAATTTTACTTAACTTAACTTAACATCAAGATAATCTTAGATAAAATAACTAGTTTCAAAATTTGTTTTATTAAATTAGGTAACAAGTTTAATATGTTCATGATGACAATTCCATTACTATTATTGAGAATCTTATTAGCTTAAAATAATTCTCAACAAATGCTAGTTACTTTTCATAAAATTGTATTATTTAGATAAATAAGTATTTACTTTGCTTTACCAAGGCTTGATTAAAATACATTTTATATTTGAAAATGCAGAGGCTTAACAATCAACTTAGTACTTGGAGCTGCTGCTTATGATGATTACCTATATCTGGTCCTGATACATATTATAATATACTCTGATGAGCTTGTTTGTATTTATTGTTTTTAAAACATGAAATATTTATTATCCTTTAGGAGCAATATGTATTTGATACAAGCAATAAATATTTTGATGTAGATCGTTCAAGAGTCTATACAAACAGTATTGCACAATATCGTGTTTTACAATTTACTAATACTCAAGATTCACAGAGTGTTATTGTATTCAACCCTTTAACATCAGTTATCAGAAATGAAATAATTACTTTAGTTGTGGCAAGTGAAAATATAAAGGTTAGTTCTGAGAAATAAGTCTATTTGTAATGAACAATGTCCAAAATAAACACTAAAAAAAATTATTTGATTTAATTGTGTATTAAGAATTAAAGTGGTTTATCATTTAAATATTGTATGGTAATTACATTTTTATATGTTAAACTATACAGGTAGTCGATCCACAAGGTGTTGAAATTTTATTTCAAGTTGATTCTACTTGTAATCTTCTAGATACACAGTCAATGACTCCATGTTTTCAACTACACTTTATTGTCGAGCTTGGTCCTTTGGAGATCAAAAAATATAGTATCATCAAACTGCCTACAGACGATAGTACCAAGTAAATTAGATATAAATTTTTCATTTTAAGAATTTTTTGTTTAGATAATGTATTAGATGTCGAATACTGTTTTTTTCCTATTCGAAGTGTCAAATATTGATATTATTTATTTATAATTTTTAGAAAATATATGTCACTAACCAGTGTTTACAACCCTAAAATCGATGATGTTTTTTTGGACCCTAGAATAGATATTAAAACTAGTGATTTTGAAGAATTTTCAATTCAAAATAAAAAAATTATTGCATCATTTGGTCGAAATGGTATGTTACACAATATTACCCTTAAGTCTTCTGGAAAACAATACCCCGTTTCATTAAAATTTGTGCAGTAAGTACATTTACAGTGACTTATGTTATTGGATTTTAAATTTATTTGAAAAACTACATCATTATTTTCAGATACAATGCAGCTTATGGTCCAGACATGAGTGGTGCTTATTTATTCATGCCATCAGGAGATGCTGTTGATGCTCATGCCACAGAGAATGAACCCACAATCTATGTGATAAAAGGACATATTTTGTCACAAGTAGTTATTCAGTATAGTAATGTTAAACACACAGTACTTCTGCACCATACAAAAGGTAATTTTACATTTCTCATTATATATTCTTAACTTTTTAACTCAAAAAGTTTAAAATATACTTTTTACTATATAACTTATTAATTACCCAAGTAGCGTACTGAGTGTATATAAACAATCAAATTTAATGGATTGTAATCAAAAGAATCAATGTCTTTAATTTAATTAAAATATCATAACTTAAAATATTACAAAAAATTATTATTATTAACACAATACATTTCACAAAAAGTAATCATAAATTCAATGCTATATGTTAAACTGAATAATTCATGGAAATAAATAGTGCTCGAGGTTAAGTTATGGATTATTGATTACTTCAAGAAAATAACCCAATGATTCACTTTTGTAATCTATGGAAATATATATATATATACTAAATTGCGTTATCTGCTGAGCTTGCAAGGACCATAAAAATTTAATTTGGCATTTATAAAATACGAAATTTGCATTTATATTTGCATGGTTCTTACATATTTTAAAATAATTTTAATAAATGTGACCAAATCACTACAATAAATTGTTAAAGAATAATATATTTTAACAATTAATAATTTTTTATCTTAGATGCTAGTTATGTTGAAATACGAAATTTGGTTGATATTAGACAACAAATGAATTATGAACTTTCAATGAGAGTTACCACAGCAGTAAATAATGATAATGTTTTCTACACAGACTTAAATGGATTCCAAGTAATAACAATAAATTTAAGATTGATTTATTTATTCTGTTGATTTATTGTGAAAAATAATTTGTTATTAGATGACTAGGAGAAAACATTATAGCAAGCTACCAATTCAAGGGAACTTTTATCCAATGTCTAGTGCAATGTATATAGAAGATGACATTACTAGAGTCTCATTATTATCAATCCAACCTTTAGGTGCGTCTTCATTACATAATGGCCAAATGGAGGTAATAATATCACTAATATCATATTTTAAATAAGTTTTTATTAAATTTTTTTTAAAAAAAAAAGAAAAAAACAATTGAATTTAATATTGTAATCTATTTAATAGGTCATACAAGATCGTAGATTGCGACAAGACGATAATCGTGGGTTGGGCCAAGGGGTTATGGATAATGTTCCCACTTTGACATTGTTCAGATTAATTGTTGAAGAAAACATCGGCAACTGTCAAGTAAATATAATTTCTTATAAAGGTGTTCAGTTATACTTTTTTTATGTACAATGTAGATGGATGTACCACAACTGACATCACTCGGTATGACATCAATGTCAACCATGTTGTATCCTCTTGTGCAGTTAATTGATATATCGAGATTTGATCACCTTAAAGACATTTATGTTAATAACAAGTTGGCATTATTACCAAGGGACATTCACTTAGTTACGGCTTCAATGATTATTCAGCATTCAGAACCGGCTGTAGGTTTGGTTTTTCATAGAACCCAGACAACTCAATGTTACGGTTTTAAGGAAGCTAATTTGGATGATGGTCCAAATGCAGTAAGTGATTGTTTTTCTCTATATTATTTTGAAAATATTTTATATATCATTCTTAATAATAACTTTTAGATCGACCTTAAACCACTTACATCTTCTTCAACTGAAAACATAACCATTTATGAATCTTCACTATCTTTTGTGCACATTGGACTAAAAGTAAATGTCCTAAAACCACAATTAATGGAACCAATGGAACTAAAAGGATATGTGATAAAAAAGTATTAACCATTTCAAACAATGTCACACATTTTATCTCAAGGCAATGGTTATCTTCAGCTATAACTAGGAGGCTGTGTAAAATTGTATGCATAAACCTTTTAAGTTAACATTATCCAAATTAATTAATAATAATGTGATATTTAGTGTTTATTGTTGTTTTATCAAAATATATTTTGTAAATATTATCATTATTATTATATAATAAAATCTCCACATAACATTTACAATATTTACATAACAAAATATTTTTGAGAACTATAACCAAATTAGAACTAAATTTATTTTATTCTATTCTATTTAAAACATCACTTGCACATTATACTTATAATATGGAAAGTGTTGTACTTTTAATTATTAAGTATCAAACTATTTAATAAAAAAACAAAAACTCCAAGATCGCAGTTTTGTTCAATAATATTTATTAATTTATTTATATTAATACTAGCTGACCCGGCAAACGTCGTTTTGCCATATAAGTTATTTTGAGGAAATTTCTAGTGTATTTTTAAAAATATAAATAAATATAAATGAAAAATATTAATTGTTAGCTCATCTTTAACTAACACAAACAAACTGGATGGTTTACCCACTTGAGAGCATGCCACGTTTAATTGTCCGTGTGAAAAACATAGAGTGCACAAATTTAAGTCACAAACAGACATCTTTTGGAATTGTGACTTATTGATAGTCATTGCAAATGCCAATCTAATCGGAAACTGAATACGTTTCAAATGAATTGGCACATCTGTAGGTATAAAAGGGATTCATGGTATTTATATATTTTCACTTCGATAACGTTTACCATTAATTTTTGAATATACAATTGCACAGCCTTTGTGGGTTCAGATTACTAAGCAAAATAATTGGATAGTAAGAATTAATAAAATAATAATGATAATTAGGTTTTGACAACAATTATCACTTGGGTTAGGTTATTAACCGGGTATGAAAAGTAGCCAATTCTCAGACTTAATAGCCCTTTTTAAAAATCCTCTCTCTTATTTTGTTGGATT
>VUJU01002154.1:25807-41670 GCA_009835225.1 Aphis craccivora | reverse complement strand
ATTTGTTTTTGTGTAAAACCAAATCGATTACATTAAAAACTTGTTTTGCACAACAATATACATTTTCCATTAACTATGTTTTTGTTTTTCTCTCACAAAAGTATCATTTAAATTTTATTTCACATCTTTAAAATTGGAATGTTTCTATTTGTTATCATATTTAGTCAACACACATAGACACAGAAATAAAAAAATATAAATCATTGTAAAATATCAATAATATAAAATGCATCGTTCCTCTCAATATCTAAAACTAAATATAAATTATTATACCTTATTATATATCGTTTAATTATAATTACAACTGTACTGCGTATTCTTTTATCAACAATGATATCTAAATCTATAACTGTTTTGAAAATATGTTTTACCTATATTTTCCAGTTGAATTAAAACAACATTTTTAAATTTTTAAATGACAATATACATTTTTAACTTCATATTCTAGATATATTTTTTAATGTTTCGATATATAAAAATGCAAGGTTTCAGTGGCTTCAGTGTATGGCATTAAAATTGTGTTAGGTAAGGTTATTAAAATAATGTATAAATTATTTATTTATTTTATTTTAAGGCATTACATACTGAAACTAGTATTACTTGATATTTACAATACATTATATTATCTTGACTAAATAAGTTCAAAAATAATTAAAAACACAGTTTAATAAACAATAATTAGATGACGAATATGTTAGACGTTAAAAATAATTTATAATTACCTAGAGGTTTTTATTTATCAAAGTTATTAGAAAATAGGCACATTTCATTAATATAAATATTTTCCTATGTTAAGTTTAATATTTTATGTACTTTACATTGTTTATTATGTATACAACTATACATAGTTTAGAAATAATTATTTTTATAACTGTTAACTATAGATGCATTGTTTATTGTTTTAAGAATAATAACTCATTAATTATTTAAGAAATGTATATTACTTGTATAATATAATCATAACATAAAAAACAAAAATTCGTTGTAAATTTTTCTATATTTTTTTTTTATTTAACATGTGGTCATAAAAGCACTTTTTATTTTTAAACATAGTAACACTTTGTAACAAAACAAAAAATTATAATTAAAGAAATACTTTGGTTATGGTATAATTCATTATATCTAAAAAGTTTTTTACGGATACTAAAATGAAACCAAAAATAAATAAATAATTTGCAATTTAATTCAATAGAATTTTCATCTAAAATCCACCGCCACTTCTTTCCACGCTGATTTTGCTTTGAACTTTATTATGAACTTCTTCTAATTCTGCCATTCTGGCAAAACGAGAGTGAGATATATGACCTGATTTAAGTGCTGACATCATCTAAAGTTTAATACATACATATTTTATTTTATATATTATTAATATGTAATCACTACTAACATTTTATTAAACAAATTACAATACATTAGTATAATTTAAATTTTAAGTAGTATGTAAAGCAATTAATATAATAATATGCATACCTGTAAGTATTCATCAAGCTCAACTTGGCCATTCATATTGGTATCTATTTCTTTCAGAATTTCATGAAGCTCATCTCCAGTTACATTTTCACCAGTATTCTGTGAAAATATAAAACATAATTTTTATCACGAGTGATAAAATAATTAACAAGAATAAATACCTTCATACTCCTACGAATATCATTGATGGAAACATATCCTTTGTGATCATGATCAAGAATCTGGAATCTTTTAACATACATTTTAATCTCTTCCTGGGATAGAGTAATTGGAATTTTGTCTCGAGATGCTCTGTTCACACTCATACCCATTTCAGTTGCCAAAAAGTTGTGAGCCATTTCCAATTGTTTCTAAATATTGTGACAAAACACATGTATTAATAAATTATAAAGTTGTATAACTATCAAATATCTAACTTTTTTTTCATCATCACTCCATTTTAATTCTTCAGCCATAATGTTTACAATAGTTGGGAGCGCTTCTTGAGCAGCTTGCACATTTAGGAATGCCAATCGTAAACGTCTAGCAATCATATCAACAGCTGTAACCGCGTATTCTCTAACCCCATAACGAATCTTTTAAATAAAAATAAGTTTTAAAAATGATTTTCAGAAAATTGTAACATAAGTTTAATGTTAAATACCTCAGCATCAATGTATGGGAATTCAGGGTGAATTTTATTACCAATTACTGGCCAACGTTTTCCAGTGAGATTAGCTAATTTAGCTACAGCAAATGCTCTGTCACCATATGACGTAGCTAAATGTTGAGCGACTTCGCATTCCAAACCGAAATCTTGTACTAATCTGATGTACATTGTTGGTGTCCATCCATGTGCTCCTTCCAATTGGAGACCATCTGTTTGACATTCAGGTTTTGTTGGTTTTAATTCTGGAACAGCTGCAAAAACAATCATAAATTACATAAGGACAAAAATTTATAGGTAAAATATCTAATTAACCTTTTATTGCAGCATCAATAGTTTCTTGAGCCATAGATCTGTATGTAGTCCATTTTCCTCCAGCAATCGTTACTAAATTAGATTTGCTCACATGCACAATATGATTACGCGCTAATGACTGAGTGTCACCTTTATTTGGATCCGATACTAATGGACGAATACCACCCCATGCACTTAAAACATCACCTCGACGTACTAAAGTCAATTTTTAAATAATATTAAAATATAAAAATAACAATTGAAATTTTAATTTTAAAAACTCAATTTAATGGCATACCTTCAACATCGGAGTTGAGATAATTTTTTATTTCATTCAATATGAATGAAATTTCTTCTTCTGTAGGTGTGGGATGATAAGTTACATCACATGGGCTGTCTGTGGTACCTGATAATGTATGTTTTTGCCATGGTAAAAAGAATATAACACGGCCATCAGACGTTTCAGGATCCAAAAGTCCCATTTGTTCAGGGCTATAAGTATGAGAATAATGAAATATACGTATTTATATAAAAAAAAATACCTATACTAAATCAGGATTTGTAAAAATTACCTGTAATAACCAGGTAATACAATATGTACACCTTTACTAGGAGTACATATTTCTTTGGTATTGCTATCATCCATTTTTCGTACAGAATCAGTAAAAGGTCCAGCAGCATTTATGATACACTTTGCTTTAACATCCCATTCTTTTCCAGTTAGTTCGTCTCGAAGGTGTGCACCACAAATTTTTCCATTGTCATCTTTAAGGATATTTATTGCTTTTACATGATTTGCTACTGTTGCACCATAACGAGTTGCAGTCAGTGCTAAAGCTAGGCACATTCTAGCATCATCTTGTTGGCCTAAGATATAACACATTGATGAAACAACTAAACAAACTGAACAATTGCATTATCATTACCATCATGATACACAATAGCTCCAACCAATTTATTTTTTTTAAGCATGGGAAATATTTCTAATGCTTCATTTTTGGATAAATAATATGAACTTTTAACTGTTTTTGAACCTGCTACAAGATCATATGCTTTAATACCAACCCAGTAGTAAGGAACTTTCCACCACCTACATAAATATAAGAAATAGTGAAAACAAGGGAATTAAATATAAGAATTAAAACATACTCATAAACAGGTAACATGATTGGTATGGCATGGGTTAAATGAGGAGCCGTTTTAAGCATCGATGAACGTTCATGCAATGCTTCTTTAACCATTTTATATTGTTCCAAATCTAAATTGAGTATTGCTTTTTGCAAATAACGTACACCACCATGAATAAGTTTAGTACTACGACTTGATGTACCAGATGCAAAATCGTCTAATTCGACTAGTGCAGTTTTTAAACCTGAAAATCATTATTTAAAGGTTTAAACATTTAATTAGAATATAAAATTACTTATACATCAAAATTTATACAAGATAATTAATAATAAAATGTACCTAATATTTTTTCATTAAATATCTTACCTCGCGTGACCGAGTCTATAGCACAACCAGCCCCAGTAGCACCACCTCCAATAATCAGGACATCAAATTCTTCTGAATGTAGAGATTGGATTTGAGTGCTTCTTGGAGGTAATGTTCGTAGTCTTCCAGTTTTTTTACCACCTTCTGCTTGCACTGTTTGTAATTGCTTCAATCAAAAATAAATAAATGCCATTAGATGTATCACCAAATACAACGACATAATATAATAACTTAACATTATTTAAATACATACATACATATATATTATAAATAGTATAAAATAGCGGTTCTCAACCATAGGGTCGCGACTCAATTTTGGGTCACCAATAATGTTTAATGAGTTAAAAAATGTTGATATAATTATATAAATTATAAATTTATAAAAAGGACGCATGAAAAACTGAGTAAATATCTTAGCTCCTAAATACACAAAGGTTGAGAACTACTGGTAGGTATATAATATTCCTAAACAAAAAAAAAAAACCTAAAATAAATACTTTTCAAAAAGTACATAATATTATAATATAGAAAATATCTATGACCTATAGGCTATATGTAGATACTTTCTCAGAGAACAATAACCATAATAATGTAAAAAAAGTAATACATACTGTTGGATTTTCTCCAGTCAATAACCATGTAGTGAAATATGCTCCAGCACTAACTGAAGCACCACCAACGATTAAATTGTAAAGTTTTGACGTCATAATGTAACCTAAGACATAATAAAAATTATATAATATATGTAATTATTCTCATAATTATTTTATACTATTCGTTATTTGAAGTAAAAATTAAAACACTGAGCAGGGAATAATAAATAAAAGGACTATAAAAAAGATTCAGCCGAGAAATACTATTTGATTAGCCTTCAAATTTGTTTTATCCTATATAGGTACCTCTGGTACCTATGTACAAAATGTATGTTCTAACATACATGTACACAATCTTCATACGATTAGATTTTTATTAGTATTTTGGAAATTTAATTCAAACAAACAAATGGTTTTAATCTAAATATTAAAACTAAATAAACAAAAACAAAAATTGTTATTCAAAATTCTGAGGCAGATTTACTTATTGGAATTAGGCCAGAGACTTTTTTAGCAGACCTTTAGATTAACTGCCAAAAGTCAAATCATGTTATGTATAATATACTAATACTTGTACATATATA
The DNA here is from genome assembly GCA_009835225.1 of Aphis craccivora. NCBI lineage: Eukaryota > Metazoa > Arthropoda > Insecta > Hemiptera > Aphididae > Aphis > Aphis craccivora. The sequence goes on along the minus strand of VUJU01002154.1, from coordinate 36,589 downwards.
TACTTAACAAATTTTAAATATAAAACTTCTTACATAAATAATAGCAGGAACCTAATACATTTTTTAAGTCAATGTGACATTGAATGATATTGAACTTGTTTTTAAATTTCAATAATTTTAAAAATCATAGGAGAAACAAAATGATTACATTTTAATGTTTGTTATTTGAAGATATTATTGAAGATTAACAGAAATAATTTACACATTTAAAACCTAATTAAATAAATCGTGACCTATGGTTAAATAAATTAAAATACACTATTATTCATCAGTATTTATTTAGATGACATCATTAGGTAATATCTTTAATTAAATAATTAGTTTGATTTTTATTTCTCGAGGTATTTACTTAGGGCCTAATAAGTTGATGTTCATTTGTTTATTATTTAACAGTGGATCAATTCTTATTCATATAAATATCTAAGAAGTGTTTGAAATTATTTTAAGACATTTATTAGTAATTTGAAAGATCATTTTAACATTGCAATAAGGATTTAATATTAAATTGCTTGAGAAAATAAATTATAATAAAAAGATAATATGTACACATAGGTAATAGGTATACATTAATTAAAATAATTTTCACAAGTATAAATAAATTAAAAATAAATATTAATATTTAGTTAGTACTCCAGTTAATACCTAATTATCAAAATAATTATGTTCATTTATAAATGAGATAGTATTAAATAAGCTCCCTGTTAATTACATACTGCAATTAAAAAAAAAAAAAATTGTCAATCAGTAACAAAAATAGAATAAATTAATAATGATATAATTATAAATCGTTATTTGTTTAAAGTGTGTCAAACATAAATTTCTAATAGCTACAGAATAATGTTATATATTTAATGTAGATTAGATGAATGTCAGTATACATTATTTGTAATATTATTATAGTGTTTTTGATGTCACATCTAAGTACAAAAAAATTTAACCAAACAAGTAGGTTAAATAGGTTTGGTTAATGTGGATTAGTAAATTATAAATATATTAGAATTAAAAGCCAAAATTAATATACTAGGTATCATGAAGTATGGTTTGTCAAATATCAATTAACATCAATCAAGTTAAATTATTTTATTTTACTATAAAATATCTATTTCATTATGTATAACAACTGTGTTTTGATTACGTTTTTCTGGGTAATTAATTTTACTGATTATTATTAATCATTTTTATTGCTTTAAAAACAATATTTTCCATTACTTAGAATTTAGACCTTTCTTAATGTATTAACTATGTTACAATACCTACCTAGTACCTATATGGTACCTATTCAATTAAAAGATAAATTAATAAAACAATAAACAATTTTATTTGGAATGTTTTTGTCATTTTAAGAACATAATAGGTAATTAGCTACATGAATATGCTTTAGAATAATAATATAACAAATAATATTTATCTAACAACCTCAAAAAAAAAAAGAAAAGAAAAAATATGTCAATCTTATAAGCATTGTTCAAATTTCAAATATTTGTACCATATTAGTATTCAAATAAATTAACACTAATTACTTATGTGTAAAACTAAAGTTGTTAAGAATAAATGTTTATATTAGGTACAATTAAGTATGTTATAAGAATTATTACCGAACAAGTAGGAGCGGTCATAGGTTTATAGAAGTAAATAATGTAAATAATATACCCAAGTTAGATAATTCTTTACAATGTACCTACACTAATTATGTATTTTTTTTTTACATATTTTTACATACAATTTTAAATCCAAAAATTAAATATTTGTTATAGGGAGTTTGTGAATACAGTTACCTAAATAATATATTATAAGCAAATAACAAAATATTTTTAACGCCTGTTAAAAATATAAATGTTTTTTATGGAATGTGTTATGGTTCAATATTAGAATAATTGATGTAGTTATTCTCATACAGGTGAAATAATTGCAAAAAAAACATGATAACTGTGTATATTTTTCATCAATATCAAACATCAAAGACATGCAAATATGTATAATTTAATGATATTTATTTGAAACAAAATAGAACAATATTAGAGGCATACAATAATAGGTACATTATTGATTAATGTTGAGTAAGAACATAGTAGTTTTTTTTTTTTTTTATGACTATTATCCTATTTGACGTTATAGTAGATAAGCCATAAGTGTATAATTTAATTACATTATACATGCGCCTATTTAGTTAGTTATATAAATATATAAATTTTTTTTATACATAGGTATTTTGTTCTAAATTTTTCATAGTATACCTACAGGTATAAGTAATCAATGTCCCTGAATGTAATAGGTGCCTATACGGCAGCTTAATTAAACCAATACAGATATTTTGAGTGGTGTCTAAAAAAAACAACAGGTAGATAATGGCTGATCGTGTGAGATTATGCAACCAAGGTCGTTTTTAAGCAACAACTAGGTAGGATAAAAAAAAAAACATGAAAAAACAAAACAGGTAGGCAGGTATTACCTCGTCGTGTGGTCTGCAGTAAATGTGAAAAAAATCGCAACGAAAAAACCACAAAATTTGATCACAGACTCGCGTCCGTTACGGAAATGAATTAATTTATTCGATAATATAATTAAGGTGGACACTCGTACCCGATCGGTTGTTACTTATCATCGCAATAATGGTTAGTCGCGGGTGTTGACATCTCGATATTTGAGAAACGATCACAGATATTAATTTTTGAATACGGTAATACTTTCGATCACTGCACGGAGACGCGCGTAAAGCGACGACGGAGGCAAAAAATCACGCTTCGGCGGCACCTACACGGACTACTGGGTATCAGTTATCACTGAGTACTGACCAGCTCGGGCCGGATAATCGCTATCGTTGACTACGGAATAAAAACGACATTGTAATCGGCGGCAAATAATGGTTTATCAGTCGTTATCGGACGGCCCGACGAGACGAACGATAATATTTTGGAGGGGAACAATAGACGGCCGTGCGCCGTGCGCTCACGCGCCAGACACGAGTGCGTGCGGCGGCGGCCCGTGATCGATGTTATCACATTCTCTGGCACGCGCGATTGACGAGCGTGTGAGACAGGACAGGACAGGTGACCGAATTAGTTCGTGTGACCGAAATGAGCGATATTATTATCGCGTCGGCAGGCATGTCCGGCGGCCGCGATTATGATATATTGATATTATTAATACATAATAATTGCAATATCGCCGCGCGCTCTCGTCCGATATCGATCGTCGCGCGAGGTCAATGTCGGTGGCGGCGGCGGCGGCAGTGGCGCGTGGGCGTTTGTAGGGCGGGGTGTATGGTTGGGCAGGGGGACCCGCGAAAAAATCGCCACGAAAACGAATAATTAATAATAATGAGCAAATACTTTTGAGTAATTATATTTATTATAATATACAAAATACTATTATTACGTTCGGCGGCAGCGGTCTGAGGTACTCACCCCGTTAGTGCGCCAGCGTCGCTCATCCAGCGAGGAACAGTCGGACGGTGATCGGTGGTCGGCACTCGACTGGCGGCGGTGGCCGAGTTTTTAAAAATAAACGCCCAGCGGGAGCAGCCGACGGCTTGACGATTGTCCGCGGTCGGCGGTATAGAACGCGAAGGAAAAAAAAATTATTAAAACGACTTTTTTTCGCTCGTTCCCCACCGCGCGCAATCGCGACCGACGTCCTCTGCTGTGGCGGCGGCTTTAACGTGACATTGGGGACTCCCCACGCCCGTGGATCGTAAGGAAAAAAATTACACCACTTGCGGCGGCGCAAGCGCGCGAGTACCTGGGCACCGCGTCAGTATATTACTATTATTATTATTATTATGTGTGGTTTATTTTTCGTGTATAATATTATTATACTTATATAGGCTTGCAAGTTACACGCCCGACCGACTGTCAGCAGTCTTGTATAAGGTAAGTTATAGGTACTCGAGTAAAAGTATTCAAATACTTTTTAAGTAGGTACTATGCAAACATACATGTTTGAAATACTTTTGAAAAAAGTGTAGGTACTTGGCCAGTAGACTGTGGAGTGTTTTAAATATTTTCTCCAAGTATCTCCTTGCCGATTTAAATTACACTATAAATTATTTTCAAATTATTATTTTTTTTTTTTTTAGTTCATACGTTTTATTCATATTTTTAATTAATTGAAGAAAAAAATTAGAGAAAGTAACTAGTCTGCTATACTATCGTAGGTGTCAATAACTAGTAAATTGCACATAGTAAGTATATACAAATCGTCATTGAGTACGACTGTACGAGTATGTCACTGTAATAGTATAATAAATGTTTATGTTAAACTTCAGATTAAATGATGATTCTATTGCATATTTGCATACAAAAAACGATTCTAGGTACAAGGATGACCTACCAGCCTTTAATATTAAGTATAATTTATAGGGTTATTGCCTGTTGTTGGCACTCATCTTTACGTCTAGCGCATTTACAGCGTTTGGTAAAAAAATCAAATCTTTGTTTTAGATGTAATGACCTAACTACTAATTACTAATAAAGAGAGATAACTTCGTGGTGCTAAAGATGTTTATGGAATAATCCTACATGGGAAAAATTAAAACAAAAATTATTGATATAAAAACTTAAAAAAAAAAAAAGCGGGCAAGTGGGTACCGCTCAGCTGTGCATTAGGTGTCGTATGGATCATTATTATATATTATAAGAGTGTTAAATTTGAATCCAATGATAGGTATCATTGTATACGAAAAACGATTCTGAACGGAGATGATTTGTCAGCCTAGGATATAATTTCCAGTGGTTAGTGAAAAAGGTGGTTTATGTTTTAATGGCCTGAATACACAAAAACTTAAGTTCTTTTATAATTAATGTAAGCTAAACTTTTGAAAAATCTTGTATTAAATTTTCAACTCTTAGCTTCTTATATTAACATTTTTATGAATTATACCTACAAAATAATTTGCAAATATTCAAAAATTTGACAAATTTTTGTCAATATTTTGACTTGAAATGCTAATACGGCCTTTTTGATTTACTACAAAAAAAAAATTCTATGTATTCTTCTAATTTTTTAATCACTATAAGAATAACTTCTGAGGAACTTTGTATTAAATTTTTAAGTATTTTGATTGGGCCAAAAAAATTTTATCGACACTTCAAAAAAAAATTTTCAGAACAGTTGAAAATTTCAGTTGTCTATAAATAGCTCAAAAATAGTCAAAATATTATGAAAAGTAAATCACGCAAAGAAAACGCCAATCTAAATAACTGGTAAAATTTTCAAGTATTATAATTTTTGAATAATAACAAATATTTAAAATCGTTTGAGAATAAATCGTTATCGTATGGCGATTTCGTAAAAATTCAAACGTGCTTAAAATTTTTCCTATAATGATGCTTCAAGTTTTCTCTATAGATACTTGAAGGAAAATTTTTGGAAAACTTAGTGTTGTATTTTTAATCCTTAGTTGTAAACACAAACATTTTTATGATTTTTCAACTTCAAAATGACTTGCAAATTTTCGCGTTTTCGACAGATTTCGTCACTCCGTTCAGAATCCAAAAAAATAAAAATAATTATGGCACGACTAAAAATGGTTTTTTGAATTATGTCATAAATTGGAACGTTGTAAAAATTCTATTTGCCATTCCTGCTATAGGCCTATACAAATTAGTTCTCATCCATCGTCCAGGTTATGGACAATTATAGCATACCAAGAAAATAATTATATAAATGACATATATGACATAGTATATTTTTATAATCATGTATAGTAAATAATAATAATAAAAGAATATTGGGGAACTTATTAATTCTGTTACTATTGTTACGTAGTTTTGATAGTGTACCTCATCATTGAGTTGGTCACTAATCTCCATAATTAACTAGCTAGTTTAATTTTAATTCAATGACAAATCATTGTAGATACATGAAAAAATCATTCTGAACAAAAAAGAGCGACGTGGAAGTGTGGAACTGTAATTTACATTATATTTTTTATATTTATCTAATTAGTAATTTAATTTAGTGGGTTAAAATAATTTATGCTAATTAAAATTTATAATTTTAGTTCCATACATAGTGGTGCTTAACCATGAGGATTAAAGGATATTTAGTACATGCTTAGTATATAGCTTCTTACAATAGATATTAATAACTTCATGATTGTAATGATTATTTGTGAAAATTTATACACTTTTTCATTTTTGTATAATAAAATTTCATAAAATAAAAAAAAATAAAAAAATGAGAAAAATCATTTAAAAATGTTCGAGCAATTACATATTATTGGTAACAATTAAACAATATAAACCTAATTTAATTATTTATAAAAAAAATAAATTATGAAAAAGAGCTGTAAAATTTTGAATTTTATAAGTTAAATAATTTTAAATTACATTTTATAATCACGTAGATTGTAGATGTACTCGTATTCACTGTTAAAAATATTTGTTTAGTTTTTTTTGTTTAAAATAACTATTATTTTCGTTTTCACCGCTACAGAAAGTTATAATTGTATGTATTATTCAAACTTAGATTGGATAAAATAAATAAATAAGATTCAACACCAAAACAAATATTGTAATAGATACTTCATTGAATATTTTATACAAAAGTAGGTACTTAATTAAGTATTATAAAATACTGCTATTTAAATACTCCTGCAGTATACCTAATAAAGACAGAGACGATGAAATGTAATCCAATAAAAATATTTTGTACATTTTGATACTTATTAGGTAGTAGGTACCTATAAAATAAGGTATGTATAGTATAAACCTTACATTTCCATAGAAGGGATACTAGCATATTATTATTAGCATTGTAAGAGTAAGACGTAAGTTATACAGTACGATGAAAAATGAGAATTATGCAATTATTATAATTATAAAAAAATTGTTTAGATGTCTATATTATAATATTATCTGATATGTCATAATATGACTAAATTGTGTGTTGTTTATATAGACCTATACTGTTTAAAATTCGAATATTTATGCAATTTCTGCATTTTCATTTGTCGGTAACTTTAGATATCTTAATATCTTATCAGTTCACTTTACGCCATATGGCAAAACTAGAATTAATTTTTAAGCTGAGGTGAGGCAATCAAGAAAGATATTTCTATTATAACATTTTGAATTATGAGCTGAGTAATGATATTACGATGATGTTCGTGTTTTTTGTTTGTCTGTCATTTTATTATATCATACATATAAGAAACGGAAAATTATTTGAAATTTGAATTTTCCACTTTGGTGGTTTCTGGTGAAAAATTGTGTGTAGTAATAATAATCTGTATTGTTATCAAAATTTAATTCAGAAAAAACGAGTTTATTTATTATTTATACAAGACCTACAATTTTTAACAAATCTTTGTTTTTGTGATGTTTAATTTACATAATAAAATCGTATGATGGTATAGGTATTTCACTGGTATTTGGAATTGTCTAGTTCATCAAATAGATTTTTGATTTATGTAATTAACTGTACGTTGTGTTCTAAAATATTTTTTTATTAGGTATTAAAAAAGTTGAAAAATTGAATACAATGTTCTTCATAAGTTAATCTTTATAGAATTTGAGAAAACATCAAAAATATACACAGTTTTTTTTTATGTGTTATTAAAGCTCCAATACTTCAAAATCCTGATTATTTGAAAATTATTTTTTAATTGAAAATGTAGGTAGGTATATCAATCATAACAATAAATTATAATTTTAATACCTAAAGCTTGAAAATTTCATACAATAGAACACAAGGTTTCTCATGAGTTTTTTTAACTAGAATTTTTAAAAAAAGTTAGCAATAGCGATAGTCGATACGGCGATAATTTATACATATATAATATTTATATTTTAACTTTGAAGTGTTCAAAGTTTAAATGTCGACAACATTGAAAATTCAAACCTACAATAACGAATTATTTCCAAATAATTTTTGTTATTTTTTTATTTAAAAAACACTTGAAAATGTTTATAATCACTTCGCTATACTTTTCTGAATGTCATATTGTCATCTATAATAATAGGTAATTAATAATATATCTAGCTATCTATCTGTACATAATTGTTATATTTTATTATTTATCAGTAGGCATTTAATATACAAGAGATTAAACAATATTGTCTATAAACACATAATTTTTCATTATATTTTAATCTCGGGTGATAATTATTACTACCTATCTGTCACCGTATATCTATAATGTATTACTATGTGTATATTATAATTATTTTAGTAAAACTCGTCGGTCGTCGGCTGCACGGTGCATTAAGAAGACGTTACACCTGTATATTCGTTGTCTCCGTCTTCGAAATGTAAAACAGCAAAAACTGTTTTACACGTGAAAGAACCAAGAAGGCTATATAGTTATAACTAAGAAACGAAAATTTCACCTCATGTAATGGAGAAATTGAGCTGTGAAGTATTATTTTTATGTTTTCGATATCACTTATACTAAAAAAGTTATTATTTACTATTGTTTAAAAATCGATTATTTTTAATCTTGAATAACTTTTTTTATAGTTTCGAAAACGAAAAAACGAAAACGATATTTTACAGCTAATGTTCTCCTTTATATGTGGTGAATTTTTCGTATTTTAGTTATGGCAGTAGACTGTAGCCTTCTCGGTTCTTTCCCGTAAAAAACAGTTTTTTCTATGTTTTACATTTGTAAGAAGGAGGCAACACAATCGAGTGCAGCGTCCCCTTAACCGCGACCATATTAGGTTTATGGTTATATTAGGTATAAAATTATAAAATTGTAATTATAAATAATATAGTTACGAAAATAGTAACCAAAGTTTATTATACTATACACGTTTATGTGTGATAAATATATAAATAATAATAATAACATGATGACAGGTATGATATTCATTCACTCGAACGGGCCTCATGCGGCGGCGGTTTCCTCCCGCCGCGGCCGTCCTCGAATTCACTGATCGTCAGAGTGCACGCGGCGGTCCGATATAGTACCTGTCATTTCACGTGTCTGGCGCATGGTAAGTTGTCGAGTGGGAAAGGCAGAGAAGAATATTAGAAAATAAAATACTGTAATTGGCGAATTCGACGGCCGTGGCCTTGAGCCTATACAACATTAAAATAATTATTGTCAGGTCGCGCCATGCCTCCTCCACCGTCCATAATACATTATAATATTATACTCATTACTTGCTCATAATCCGTTCGTTTATCATTTATATTATTTTATTTACTTGTGGTTCACATGACGATGACACGTGCACAGAGCACGGAATAAACATATCTTCATAATTTTATATTTTTAAAGTTGTTATTTTTTTTTTTTTTGACTTCAAATGCACATTTTTTTATGGTCACCTAGCTATTACCTTGTCCCTAGGGAGATACGTGAAACATTTTTTTGCGATTTTCCTTCATTTAAAGTTTAATCATTTTAATTAAAATTAGGCATACCAAGTGTAGCTAATATAAATACATATGTATAACAACTCTATACAAGTAGGTACTACTAGAATATAGTAGAATATTAACTGTTATTATAACGAGTAGGTAACGACTTGTATTCGAAAAATTTATATACTAATTAGTAATTTAAAGTGATGACATTTTAAATTTTGTCTATACTTTGAGCATATCTATAAACCATGCATGTATCTATTTATTTTAATAAAATTATGTGTATGTTTTTCTCCACTCAGAATCGTTTAAACGTAAAGATTGATTTATCATTGAATTCAAATTCAATAAATCCATTATACAGTAATCTACTTATTACAAGGTACACTTGACACTTTACGCATAAAAAAATATAATATAGAACGATCACCTATTGGCTATTTATAATAATTTTTGAAATTATAATTATAATACAATTGTTTATGTAGGTAGGTACCAAATTTGTAGACTATATATATAGACATACAGCCACAGTCACGTATACAAGGGGGGTTTTGGGAGTTCACCCCCCCCCCCCCGAAAATTAATAGTTGTGTAGTTTCTTTATATCATCATTCATCGATAAATATTGATAATTGTAAATTTTTTTATGGACCCCCCCCCCCCGATAGTTTTTTGTATACGTGCCTGTACAGCCATGAATAAATTAATCATACAACTATATAATTATTATTCTGAAAAATATCTTACCTTATCGGCTTATTGATTAACTTGAAATTTCATAACATATATATTACATAGGATTAACTTTTAATGTATAATGTTATATTTTATTTGTAAAAAATAATAAATTATCTTTAATATAATGAAATAATTATTGAACCGCCATATAAGTTTTCGCAGTGCACCAAAACTTAACACTGCAGTTGATATACTTACAGACATTGCAGAATACAGGGCATTATAAGAGGGATAACTGCTAAGCCCTCCCCTCAAATATTGTCATACTACCAACAAGTAAATATTTGACACTGTTTTATACAAAAAAAAAAATTTCTTTAATAAGTTAAAATCGATTTTTCTTTCATATATGGCGTGAAAAAAAATTGTCTGAACAAGTAAATACTACGCAACAAGACTGTTTTTGCTATTCCTAATATTGAAAGATAGTAATGTAGTCAATTTATTATAGAAATTAGAATGACGTTGACACGTTGTATTATATTAATAAACGAGTATAATACCGATAGACAATAATAGTAAAACGCGATAGTAGCTATCGTGAAAACTGGTACCTATCATGATTCATGACTTACGATAGTGTCATAATATTATGTCATTGTCATACGCCTATATCAACTACCTAGTTTAAAACTAGTTTATTGTTATATTATGAGAGTTATAATATTATTTTACATGATGTTGATTATATCGTAATCTAATTTGCCACGGCAGAACGATGTTGGT
>VUJU01002154.1:8186-25757 GCA_009835225.1 Aphis craccivora | reverse complement strand
TAATTTTTACTTTTAAAGAACTGTTAACAATTAAAATTAACGTATGTCAGTAACATTGTGATACACATATCCCACTTAATTGACTGACTTACACTAACTTAATTTATAATATACCTAATATTAACTAACCTGTAAGCATGCTTTCATTAACAATACAATGTCCTGTGAGAAGAACTGCATCACAGTGCATAACACAGCCATGGCTAGGGATAACCAAAACATCTCCTGGCACTAACAATTCTGTAGGAACTGTAATAACGTTATTTTCTCGTAGTACATTAGCGACATCACTGGAATGCACAGTACTCCTAAGGTTCCTTTGATTTCTTCTTGTTTGTATAACAGCAGTAATAATACTGACTAATGACATAACAAATATAGCTGTGGCATACGATAAATAATCATCAAGGTACCAAAGTATAAATGAAAATATTTCAAATACATAAAATGGATTAAGGACTTCAGTGAAAATCAATGACCAAATTGTCTGCAATGGTACATCAATGAGGTTTGGCCCATAAACAGCGCGACGAAGATATTGCTCTCGAGCAGATATTCCCCTTTGTTCGTGCAACTCGTGGGTATCTATACCATAGTCAATTCCAGTCAACAAATAGAACTCCTTGTTGTCCACATCCCAAATGAATCTGTACTTCTTGAAGTCGAATCGTCTGATTTCATCTAGGTCTAAAATAATAATAATAATAGTTTAAAACAATTATTAATTAAAAACTTACTTTTTTTTTTTTTTTTTTTTTATTGAGTAAAAAGACAATCTACAATCTATACAACAATATGTACATTAATTAGATGAGATAAAATAATACAAAACAAATAACAATGAATAATATGATTTGGGGGGAATTACCCAGTGGTAACACCCAGCACGTGATAATTTATTTACTGACAGTTAATATGGTTTTTTTTTTTTTTACTTTTAAAAAACTTACTTAGAACTTAATTATTTTATGTACCTTTGAAAATTCCACTTGGTGTTCGTACTGGCAGCTTTGCTGAATCGCCAAGTGATTTGAGTTCAAAGTACGCCTGTCTGTCCCAGCCATTCACGCGGCATGCTTCGCTGTTTGAACACAATACGGATAGACACATTGGTAACAGTATAATCGTCTTGCACTAACTGGATAGGCAACAAACAATAGGCCCACAATTATTACGTCAAGCGATAAGGAGAGCCCTATTGGTCCACGAGGAATCCTCTCCTTGATCGCACTGGAGTATAAAAACTAAATAAACCACTTACCTTGGCAACAGAGAGGAGGAATTGATTGTTTCTATTTCAGCTACATGTTTACTTCTGTGATCTTTTTTATATGTTTCCTACAATGATAACATAAAATATTGTAAGAATTAGTATCTTAACAATCCATTTATAAAAAATAACATTAACATACCACCACTAAAAGTTTTTCAGCGGATTGCAATGAACATTTCATATGAGTTGAGAACAACATTAACGTTGGCCACCAGTAAAAAATTAGACGAAGAGCACCACATGTTATAAATGTCACCACCCATGACATAATTGTATATCCCATGTGTTGCCGGTAGCCATGTAATTCCTGTAAAAATTAATACATATATAATAGAATATGTACCTTTACAGTTTATAAATTATGAACAAAGTAATGTAAATTATTCTTAAGAATATATATTTTTTTATTGACATTTTGTTTAGATAATAAAAACGCTCTAGAAGTATAATGTAACATTTTCTAGGATAGAACGTCATTAAAAGGGGTAATTTTTTGATTTTCTCAAAACATTTAAGAAGACGTTATCCCGCAAGTGTTATCTCCGTATGAACATAAAACAGCAAATTTTCATTCTGTTAGCTTTAATATTATAATCAATTTACTTATTTTTAAACTTAAAGATTAAAATATTGTCAGGCATCTCATGCGCTTTTATTGATATTTTAATTTTTAAGCGAGTTACGAACATTATAAAGTTTTAAAATTTTACATAACTATAACTCACTTGAAAATGAAAATATCAATAAAAACCTAAGAATAACCCTATATAATATTATTATCTTTAAGTTTAATAATAGGTTAATTAACTCTAATATTAAGGCTAATAGCATAAAATTTATTCCGTTGAATGCAAATAATTTGCTATGTTTTACCATCGTGGGATGGAGGTCGGAGACAACACACGTGAATATAAAGTCCTCTTAAGACAAAGCAGAAATCAAAAATAGTAAAATATAAGAAAGTGCTTCTAGGAATTAAGCTAAATCTAATGGGAATCGTTTTTCAAAAACCATGATTTATTAGTGTCCTCAAATAATTTTTTTTACCCATTTAAATGTGTCATTTATAATGCTATTACATTAATTTCTATTGTCTATTTTCTTTAAACATAAAATATTATACTCAGTCATCACTGTATAATTTATACTCGCTACGGCTACAGCGAGTAGCGACTTCAATATTTTTAGGGAAAACTTTTTTCGGGTGTATTCAAATTGAAATAATTTACGCATACCACGGATTAGTTATTTTTTTAATTACATTATTAAGTAGAACAAATCGTATAAGAAATAACTATGATCCATAATTACTTCAACTAACTGTTATCGAAATAAAAATAAATAATACTAAATATGAGTTACAAAAAAATATAGTCGTACCTATAACATTCTTCTCAAATAATTAAGTATAAATAATAAAACTAAACATTATTCGCACGATAAACGTATTTAAATCAAACGTAGTAACACAAAACCTAAGACGTAAAATAATAGAATAATATCTTTATAATATTAAATGCCAAATACTCTGAATTCATTGCGTTTGGACAAATAATTGGGTTACACTAATTTTAAATGCATTGACGCATAACAAGACAACGCCAAAACAACATTTTTACAATAAAAGACTGATCAGAATACTTGAGTTCGTTTAAAATTACTGATATCAGGCACGTATACAGGGGGAGGGGGGAGGTCAACCCCCCCCCGAAAATTAATAGTTGTGTAGTTTATTTATATCATCATTCATCGATAAATATTGGTTATTGAAAAAAATTTTATGACCCACCCCCCCAAATTTTTTTTGTGTACGTTCCTGGCTGATATAAGGATAAATAATCAAAAATGTGTTATAGATTTATCTAAAATAATTTGAAAGAGTAACATTAAGAATACTGTTGTGCATAGTGTCAGTCGTCGGTGACACACTGTCACGTCAAAGTATTCCGGTAAAAATATATCCCAATACCAAAATATTTCATGACAAAATATACCTACCGCGTAAATATTAATTAAAAACTTTAACCTTTTTTGTAAAAGTTATAATTATAAGTAGAATAATAATTGCACTTTATCTAAGTTATACAATATGTTAATCGTCATTTTTATAACAGTAACGTGTGTCACAAGCTAACTTTTTGTACTTCATTTAATTTATTTTATAATTAATGAACCTTTGAATTATACATTGTTTAGAAAAATTTTAAAAAACTTAGCATACATACGATATAATATTACGATACATAAATGCATTTTGAAATTGAAATGTATATAAAATGTTATTGCTTTATAATCTATAACTTATTTAAATAATTACAAATTTTATAAATAAATGTAAAATAAAATTTTTGCACTTTTAATGTCATTTTATTTTATCGTAGAATATTTTGATTATGAAATATTCTTCTAAATAATTTGGTTTTGAGATGTTTTTCAGGAAAATTTTAATGTAGAACCGTGTCAGTCTACAAACGTATTTACATAATACATTTTTGTTTTGCAGAACTAATTTTGTTTGGTTAAATTTAATTTTACAAATATTTTCGAAAAAGGAAATACATTACACATGTTTATATGTGTACCTATGTTTATTAGTTACGTTGGTTTTTTCGTTAGCTAAGTGATTTTTAGATTGTAATATTTTACATAGATAACTTAATTAAAAATTTAAATATGGCATAAAAAATTAAGTAGCACCCACATATTCTTTCTTTTAAGTTTCACTATAGGTCAATTCACTCTAATACAAGATAACAAGTAACAATACTATCTCCGTTCTACTGAATTGGAATTTGTTATGTTGTACGTTTGTAAGATGGTGACAGCCGACAGTCCAATGCTTAATTGGGGGAGTTTTCTAAAAATAACACACGATTACAGGAAAAATTAATATCTCTATGATTTTAAGTTTGATGTTTTACGTTTAAAAATTTAATAGGTTCAATAATTTACTAAATATATAATTAGTATTATATACTAAAAATAACACAATGAATATTCATTTGTTTAGGGTTAGAATAAAATTATCAGTCAACACAATCATTGCAAAATAAAAGTCCTTCAATTATATTTTAAAACCTCAGTCTATTGCAACTGGACGCCTAAACCTTGAAGCTTTAAATTTTAATTTAATGAAATTGACCACATCCTGTGGCATACTTATTTTATATTATTTGCTAATCTACCAATGCTATGTAGTAGAAGACACAAAAATAAGTAGAAATGCAAAATATCGTTTAGACTTATGATTGCCACATTATCTACAAGTATGATTTAGTTATGTTAACAAATCTTAAAAATAAAAGAATTCAAGTAAATTAGAAATAACTATTCAAGAAAAAAAATTTTACAATAAATAATCAATATTTGGTAGATAATATTACTGTAAAGCAAAAATGCACAAACACATACATATTATATTATAATTATTAATTATACACATTACTAATACTCATTATTGGAAAATTAACAATAATTTTTAACGTTAAATCAATATAATGGTTTAGGTTTATTATTAAGGTAGTTAGAGGACGTATTTAACATGATTGTTATCTTTGTCTCTTTAAAAGCTTAATAGCATTTAATGAAGAAATATTTATAAATAGGTATTACAATTAAATATTATACAACATAATCAATATATTTTTTTAAGTACTTATCGGTTATAATCATTATACCTATATTTATTATTACCAACAGCTGCTGGTTATAGTTTTCCACGAACACGATCGACCGAATTCCCAATCAAAAACCCTAATTGAATAGTATATTTACAATTCATCACACAAGTCACAAAGAATATTATTCCTACCGCGTTATATAACCGATTTTATTTCTAGTTGACGAGGCTGATAGCTGATATACTTGCTAATGTCAAGTAGCAAGTTCACCGATAATGAAACTATCGAATAATTTACGAATTAAGTGCTCGACGGTAGTATTTGGTTGATTTTGTACGGATAAACTATTGATTTAACGAACTATCTTATTTATCAAGTATATAAAATATATTATTAATCGCTCTATTAACGATTGGTTGCAAGTTCACCGAAAATCCTCGAGAACGTACAAATGACAAAATATAATTGTACATGCGTTAAAATGGACCGGTATGGCAAGTATTCACAAGTGACAAATACTTGGCATGTACACCAATCGTATGAACTAAGTAACGTATAGACAACTTATATACTACTCAAACAAGCAAAGGCGTGCTCACGGGGGGAGATGAGGGTGTCTTATCCCCCCATGAACTATTTTTATTATGTATTTATACATTTTGTGTCTATAACAATCAACAAAACAAAATACAGTTCATCCACTCATCCCCCCCCTTTGAAAAAAGCTGAGCACGTCCCTGCAAACAAGTAACAAATAAAAAGTACAGTGTAATTTGGAATATCAGATAAAGTAAGCAAATTACGAGTATTTAACAAATACACCAGACATTCGTACTGAAGTCAAAAACGTGGTTTAACAAAGCGTAAGTGCTATTTTATGTTAACGAAGACCTTTTAACTGTACTTAACAATAACAGATCTCAAATACATCAAAAAACAAGAATGGTGGTGACTGGTGAGTGATGACCCACTAACCCCGAAAAATGATGGTTTATAAAAACCTGTAAACCTGTTTGGGTATTAGTTCAATCACCACTAATTATATAATCTTGATTTAAAATTTTTCTTTTGTCACCTATAATAATTTACGAAAAAAAAAATACTACTTTGGTTAGGTTCTCAATTAAAAAACAAATAGTCAATATTATTTATTAAATTTACAACTTATGAAATAATATTTATTACTTTAGGGTATTAATATTATCATAATAATAAATAATGTAAAATCATAATAAATGGTTAAATAAATTATGAAACGAAAAATAACACTGTATTAATTGAAAACGAATTAAATAATTAAAATAATTGTTCTGCACTCAATTATGTTCAATTAGTAAGAGTGGAATTTTGTTTTTACTTATTAATAATATGGTTAATTTATATTAAAATACTGACCAATTGTTCTTCGGTACCAATAATGTCAACATAATCAACAGATGGGTCTTCATCGTCTTTAAAATTAGAATCTTCTTTAATTGGCCCTGAAAAAAATTAAAACACAGTTTAAGTATGTATAATACATAAATAATAGACATTATATGATTAATAATTAATAAATAAATTATACATTATGGACTGAAAGTCAATGTATTAATGTATTAATGTTCTCTGACGTACCGTTATTGTTAGACATTATTTATAAACCTGACATCAGTAACAATTTTACCAACGTAGTGATGTGTTTTGAAGAGTAGTTAATCAATATCGAATTCCCACTAAACCCAATTGAGACAAGTAACATTCCCCCGGCGAGCTACTTACCATTTACCAAAGAAGAAACGTAGTTGTTGTAAAAACAACTACTACCTATGAGATATGAATACATAATGAAGTACTCTTAGTTAAAAACTCGTAAAACACATTAGGTATATTTTAAAAGAACATTTTTACTTTTTTATACCATTTTAAATACAATATACGACTAACTCCTATCGCTCTTCACATTTCCCGTTGTTTTTGTCAAACAAATAAAATTAGGAAACAATATGTAATAAAAATTAGCAAATAAATAGAACAAAAGTATAATAGAACACGCGTTTTTTTCTTTCAGTTTGTTTTATCAGCATTTTGAGTTTAAATTTCGACGAAAATTATTATTTTTACAAAGAATGATAACTTTTGCTAAATAAATAAATTAACACTTTTAATTTTGAAAAGGTATACAATATTAATTATGAAGAAGATGCCAAACCTGCATGACGCGTTGACTCCATTTTACAAACGTAAAAACACAATATGAAACACTCAAACACATAAAGGTTGCGTTCAGTAGAACTAATTTTGCGTTGTTAACTTTAATATTACAATGGATTGATCTATGATCAAACTTAAAGGTATGAACACTATCTGCATTTTTTCATCGGTTTTATATTTTTATTATAAAGCGAATAATGAGCATTAATATATATATTAATATTTTACATAATATACTCTGTTCCAAAAGAGAATAATAAATAAAACCTTATTTTAGGTACTTATAACTCGGTCCTCTAAAGGACACACAAACATTAGTTTTCTTTATCTGTCTCCCACTTACTTAATATTATAGCAACAAAGGTATTTCTTATAATTACGACTCTCGTATTCAATTTAGAGCAAAGAGACTTCTATTGTACGTTTTATAAAGGATATTTTTTATGTATTGGCCGGATAGCTCTTTTGTATTTACATTTATTATCGAAATAAGCGTGTTTTATTTTAACTTAATTTCCTTATTTTTAACCATAAATAATGTTGATAAGTAACGCGAGAAACTGAAAAATGAAATAACATGTTGATGTTGCGGCTCTTTTAATAATAGGTGCAAAGTTAAATTATCATATTCTCGAGTTCTCAAATATATCTTAAATATCTCTAATATTTTTACTAAAAATTAATTTTTTTTTTAATTTAAATTATTACAAACAATGCATTTTTGTAATTGAAAGGTGATATTATTTTTGGATTTAAAGTACAGTTTAAAGTTTTTCATTTATAAATTCTAAATAACTTTAAATATGTTACTCGTATTTGGAAGGGGTATTTATTTAATGTAATAATAATAATATGTATATTCTGTAATGGAAACAATTTTAATTTCAATATAAGTAATTATAACAAAAATTAAATACTTATAATCAACACCTTATGTCTATACACCTAATTATTGTAAATACAATTAGATTTATTAATGTTTAGTTATGTACATACATAATACATAGTTTAAACTGGGTTTGTTTAAAACATGTTATACAGTTTTATAGCTTAAGTTCTGAATTTCATCACTTTCATCACATATTAAATAATATCATACATATAAACAAGCATTAAATACCTATATAATAAAATTATAAGTACCTATGTACCTAATCATAAAAAGTAAATATATCTCAAAAATTAGGTAATTAAATAGATTAATTAGATTGTCTCATAAGTAATGTTAAAAGTATAAAATATTTAACTTACAAAACATTAAAAAATATATTAATTTTACTTATATCATTAGTAGGTACACAATATTTAAACCATGTGCTTCAGAACTTATAAACAGTAAACACATTTGCCAAATTCTCTCAACTTCTAATAGACTTATCATGATTACCTTCAAAATTACTTATGATCCTATAGCCCATCCTTAACTCCTATAACAAAATCTTTAAGTGGTATTAGTGTATTACTGAGTTTTTTTACTGAATCTGTTACTCTTGTCATTTACTAACGGATTTACTAACATTATTATCAATAAATTTGCTATTTTACAAAAAATAAACTATACATAATTAACACGATAATCAGTTTCCCAATAAAATCAATAATATTAATAATATTCTTAAGAAAACAATATTTGTAATGTGTAATTAGTTCTTACATAAAATGTCAATTATTATGATAAAATCTATATCTTGAAGTATTTTTAAGCTAATCTACTTGTGTGTTCTTAGTTCTTACTAATCTAAAATTTCAAACTTGAGGCATTTAGTTAAATATAATTTAGTAAAACTCTTCTATATATATAATATTATATATACAATATACTCCATTGAATAAATGTTCATTTAAATGTAATTATGCAATTCAAAAATTATATATCAATATGCAAGTATTTTTTTTTTACTACACATATACCTAGGGGGAAACAAATTTATCACTAAAAACTTATGATAAAAATAGGATTGCCCATTTTTTTTTTTATTTTTTTTAATGTATAATTATATAAAGACATGAAAAATTTAAAAAAAGAAAATATGAAAACACAAATAACACCATTTGTTAAGTACCTAAAATAAATTTAAAATATTTAATTATTAATTGTTACTTAAGCCTACATCAAAAGACTATGTATTTATGACTCAAAAACTAAAAAAAACACCTTTTTTCTGATATAAATAAAAGGGGAAGTACAAAACTACAAACATCAATATCAAACTGTATGCGGTAAAAAATGCAATATTTTATTTTATTTGATTATACAATTAAAATGGCTTTTATGGCCTAACCTTTACAAATAAATAATAAAATACCTACCTAAATGATTGAGAAAATTAAATAAATAAATAGATTTTAAAAATATACCTAACTACATATAAAATAAATACCTAATACATTAAAATAACAAACCACTTTTGAAAATAAGAAAATTAAAATACCAATATAATGAGTACCAGTTATTAAATCTCGTCATTTATTATTCATTTGACGTCATTTCATGATTTATAATTGAATTTTTACTGTTATAATATAGTTAAAACAATCAAGTGAACCATTCACACTATTAAACACTTCAATCATTTACTATTAAAAAAATAAAACAATACCATTTAAATTATGCATTGTACAGATAATCAGGTTTAAAGATAAATACGTTGAATAATGAGGAATAATATATTTCTGAGTGTTTAAGTCAACAAATAAAAAACAATACCTAACTTTGTAAGAAATAAATTTAACAGGATATCAGCATAATATTTTTTTTCTCTTAGGCTAGGATCAAACTATGTGTTTCGTCAGTTCAACTGTAACATGTTGTGTTTGCATCCCGAAGGTTTTATACAGTTCTGCAAATTGGTCTAGTCTGGCCCTGATAATGCGTTTTATATTTAAACCTATTTTATTTTGAGTGTTGCAGTTTGGCTCCTGTTGATCAGCAACCGACAAAACGCGTAGTGTGATCCAAGCCTTATAGACCCACCCGACAGATAAACCTCATTCAGATAAGTAAATTAAATTTTTTTATATGATTTTTAAATAATCTTAAAATTACCTACTAAAAAAAATATAAAGAGGATAATATGTTAAATGATTTGACATATCGATTTTGTATTATATTATTTAAAATAAATTTAAATAAATAATGCTAAATTTAAATTTAATAATAAATTATTGCATATTAAGTCTTATTAGGTATACCCACCTATTTTATTTTAAAATAAAATATTTATATTTCTACTAGTAGATAGGTAATAAAACTTATTTTTGACAAAAAATTGCATACATTATCAGATCAAATATTATTGTTATTATTTTATAAGTCAATGCCAGTCGAAGAACCTGTTTTACTCTGTTCTTTTATCATGGTATCAATTTTAAAATATTTATAAATATTTAACTTGTATCAAAATTAAAATATAAAAATAATGTCCTAGACAATATTTTTAACATCAAATTTGATAATGGTTACTTCAATGTGATATTAATAACAACTTTGATAACAACAAAATAAAACTTATTCTTCTAGATGTAAAAAATTTGTTATGTTGTACTAGTAAGTATAAGACTTCCTACGACACAACATACCTATGAGGAAATAACATCCTCTTAAGTACTAAAATAAAATATATTATGAACCTAAATAAAAATAAAAAAAAGCCTGGAAATAGTCTAAAAACAGCCAAACTATATTATGCCTAGAAAATACTTGTAGATTTCAGTCATTTATATTATATAGGTACATATATATTTTATATTGTATATAAACAATTATTTTGTCGTAGGTAGATTGGTATTGGCTAAAAATAATAAAATACTTATTTTCATAATTTTGTTATTTTTTTTTAATTATTTTTAAATGATTAGGAACTTTTTACTTGCAATATAAAAACAAAATTTAATTGCCTATCCACCTACCAAAAACCATCATTAATATTGAAAAATGTTTTTCTGATATTAGGTGTTATTACATACATCATTGTAAAATCAAAAGTAAAATCTATACAATACCTATTGATTTTGAGCAGAGAATTTTTAAAATTTAATTTTTATATGATGTTAAAAATAGTTAAGTCTCAAATGCTCATCTGCATTTAAGTTCACAAGTACCTAGTAAATAAATATATAAAATTTAAAAAATACCTAGGTCTAGATACTTACCTAACTAAGTTTATTTGATTGACATGGGTAATAACTTTCATGATTTCTTAACTAAAAAGTAAATAGGTACCTGCTACTTATTCCATGACAATTAAATTGCATACAATCTAAATAGATATCACCTTAATAATTTTTTATTCAGATTTTTTTATTTGCAAATTATTGTTTTTATATTATTATGATAACTATTACTAGCTGTAACATTTAAGTTATACCTTCATCAAGATTTTAATTTGATTAGGTAAAATTCTAGGGAAAATGTAATTTTAAAGACTTGGGTACCATTCATTCAAGAGAAGTATATTGTGTCTATGAAAATTAAATTAAGACTAGAATGTATTACCTTTATCTACTTTGTATAGACAAGTTACATAGGTAGGTACCTACTTAAACACATAAACATATTTAGGTAGTACCTACCTGGCTACCTATTTTACATCAGCTGCTGTTTACCTATGTAGAATTGTCACAAAAGATACTCAACTAAAACCAAAAATGATCAGAAGTATATTCTATTATTATTACCAAGACAGATAGGTAGGTACAATATGAATATCATTAGGTACCCAAATAAAAATGTTAAATAAATCAAATCGATACACCTAATAATTATTTGTCGATCACTTACTACGGAGAGGCGTGCAGACCGGATCTTCTTGATGGTTGACTTTTTTGTGGCCAGCGCCGTGCAAACGCACGAGTTTGCTGAATCTGGCCACGAGATCGGCCATTATCACCTGGGTCGTTTGCGGCGCTTGAGGGCTGTAGTCGGGGGGCGTCATTCACCGGGATCGCACTTGCTGCGCCAAGATCTGACGGTCGCTCCACCGCAATTGCTGCTGTACCTCACGTCTTCAGCGGGTTCACGTATCCAATCGTCGATTTGAATGTCCAGCATGGTGGGTAAACACAGCAGCGGCGTCAGACGTCACAGGACCGCAAGAATCCCGTAACACATTCGAATGACAGACAACGACCCAACGGTCACCGGTTACGGGTGATGGAGGTATAGCCGATGTAAGACGTCGAGTGGTGTTTGGAACGTTTCGGCGAAAACAGATGTTGCCTTGCGAACGTCCGCCGTGCGACTTGCGTTCGAACACGCGACTTATGAGGGAGAAATGAAAAATGACAAACGAATAAATTATTAGATAAAAGATAAAACGGACGGGACGGTGTGTAAAGCACGCCGCGTTAGGTAAGTAGCGTCTTCTCGACCTCGCCGGCTGACCGAATTAAAACGATTTTTCACCGTCACGGCGTGGGTGGCGAGTTCTTTACCCTTAGCGAAAAAAAAAAAAAGAACAGACGAGCGACGAACGAACAAGCGGACGGACGGACGAACGCACTTAAAATGACGTAGGTGGGGCGAACGGCCGGGCAACTGCACGAGTATAGGGAAGGCGCACGCCGTACGATTACCGTCAGAGACCGCTAGTACCGACCGATGTCGATGTGTATTTTCCGTGTTAAAAAATTTTACGCGCCGCCAGACGAACACAGCGCCGTTTCGTTTTTGTCGCGGGACACTCTATATTCAAATTATTCAAAGAGCGGATGACCGCCGCCGACGCCAATGACATTAACATAATTAATATTTAATAATATCTAGCCGTTGTAGTCCCTTCACGGCACAGCAACTACGCTTATCACCGGACGCCGTCGCCAAAAATGCCAATCTTATCAATCTGTCGCCGTTCCAAAACCCCCCCACCACGAAACATCGATTCGGTAGGCTCAAAAGTTTAGATAATCGCGACTTATTATTGTATGACAAAGAGGATTTATTGATTTGAATTTTGAACCGGCGAGCAGGCGAGTAGGCCGGAGGGAGACGCCGTTCAATCGTAAACCAAAATATTAATCGTCGCATTTTAGTATTAATTAATAATTATTAATTATTATAGTAATTTATAGGCAATAATGTACGATGTACCATTAAATATTACTCATTACTCATTAAACATTATAATAAGTACTGCTTACTATAGATTTCCTACACCAGAGGGCAGAGAGTATAAAAACAATATATACCTAATTATTAAAATACGTATAACAACATAACGCCAAAAACGCTGTGGCTGCTACATAAATGACATCTATAAGTGCTATTAATATTGAAATCATAGTTCAGAATAGCGAATAGTTTTCTCTTTGGAATTTTTCCTAATTAAGAATTCAGAAGATATATTATATACAATATGTTCACCTCTACTTCTTAAATCTTAACTCAATATAATTTCTAAATTATTTTAGAAATGATAACTATAATCGTTCCAAATTTCCCATTATAATAATATTATGATGTCATAAATTAAAAATACTTTTCAAACGTGCAAAAAATGTGAAATTTTGATGAGACCAAGCCCCCGAAAGCCTTTCCCCGTAATCATCATCACTTGGGTAAATTAATCTAATCTACCTACTCGGAGAAACGTAGAAGGACGTGATTGGCGACAACAGGTCCACGCGAATTTATATAATATGTGGTGGGATATTGGAATTTGCATTACTCATCACTTTGTAATGAGCATAATGATATACTGCTATTATATAGCAAGTACATTATATTTTAATATAGTAGTACTATATAACACCGTTTACGTATCGATAGGTACCTACCTAGCCGTTATATCAGGCATTACATAATGACAAAGAATGACACTTTAAATGAATTATATATAATATATGTATATATTATGTATGTATATTATGTCATCAATTCTAATTATGAAAAAAATCAATTTTTTAAGTTTGAACGACTGTCGTGAACCGTATTAGAGCATTCAGCATACCCGCTCAACCAGCATATAATATTGTAATTTGATATTTAAATTTATAATTGCATAATGAGCTAATAATATACATATATTATGATACATAGCTATTCTTATGTATGTACATGACTCACACGATGTTGTAAAATTATTAAATTATATATTGTTAGGTGCAATTATAATTATTAAAAGCGAGTGATTAATAGACAATTTTTGAATTTATGGTATTGTATTTTTTTTTTATTTCTAGTGTCCATATATAGCATTGAATTATCATCATCAATATTTCTATAGAAGATAAAATGTTCAATAATAATTTAAACTATGATGAAAATTAAGTAAATCATCCTCAGGAAGCTAAATAAAATGCATCACACATTCACACACAAATATTAATTATAAAGGTATAGGCAATTACTAAAAAAAAAATATTTTTATTTCATCATTAATGATAACTAAAGTATTGATATAGATGTATATGTATGAATATTATGTTTAAATGCTTGAATATAGGTAATGCGTAAGTAGGAGGAAATCGTTTACATAATTAAAGTAAAATGTAAATTACGATAACGCGGCTATAAATTATTATACATATTACATTATGTAGGCAATACTAGTAATATATATAGCTAGGCTTGTCATTCGTCCCGATTTTAAAGCCATATCCCGGTGCCCCAGTCAGTTATTCAGTAATCAGTTTGTCGGGACAAATTATACTTGGGTTAATAGAAACTGCAGAGAGAATAAAATAAATACTGCGACATTATTATTAGGTAAACAAAAAACATAATTTTAAAAATTGTACTAAAATATTAGGTACTAATAAATAATAATATATTATATGTATACTAATTAATCGTTTCTATAAAAATAAAAACCTTAGTAATAGGTAGGTATGTAATACAGTATAATAGATACACGAAATTACCTATGGCTGGCGCCTGGCTACGGCCTAGGGCCTATACCCTGCAATAATAATAATTATTAATATTTAAATAATATGTGACATGATCATAAATCTTGATATATAATATTATATCATGATAGGTAACAATAAAATTATTTTTTAATTTCGCATTCAAAAGGTGATTTAGTTTTGTCGTGTTATTTGACTAGATGCGGTGAATTATTAAATTATTTCTTTGTATAAAAATATTAAATACATACATACTGCTACAGAAAAATTAATTCCATTGCTATATGAGTAGGTTGTGGGTATACATTCTATAGTATACTACGTGCCTACCTATTATTATGTTTTTTTGTGAAATGCTTTTATAAAAGTAATAATTTATTTATATGTCCTATTTTTATTTAAATATATTTATTAATCAATACAAAGATACATTATTATTTATTACTAATGTTTTTAAATTATAATTTTTATATAATGATACAGCTAGCTATAGTCATCATAGTGTATTACAATGTACATTTATTTTCTTTCAGCTTCTCAAATCAGTCGGGACACCGGGACATTCCTTTAAAAATGTTATAAATGGGACTATAATAGGTATTATAATAAATTTATACTAATATACTATTATATGTCTGTATCATTGTAATGGTCATTGGTCAAGTGATAAACAAAATACCTTTACCTAGAACCTATTTAATAAGGTATGTTATTATGTATATAATATGTAAAAATATATAGGTAGGAAATAATAATGATAATAGAAACTTACTACAATGGTAACAATTTAAAATTCCAGTCATGTAAAGTGATACGAAACGATTATAAGAGTATACGTATAATCTATGTTCTATACAGCCAAACAGGTAATAAATAGTTTTATCTAAAAAAGTAAAATTAAATTTGCTTCAGAGATACAGAGTATATTATAATTTATAATGGTCTATAGAAGGTTCAACTGTTGCGAATTTGTACGACTGTATCGGACCAACGTGCAACGTCATGAAATGCGCGATTATACATTGTTTCGGGGTATATTATAATATAGCAGTAACTATATACTGAGCAGTGAGCACGCTGCACGATTGCGTTGTGTAATCAAACAGTACCTACACGTTATACGATAACAATATAGGTACAATGCTCGTAGGTACATGTTATACATACACATGCATTACACCCCCGACGTAGAAATAGGAATGAAAGGAATTTCTTTTACTAATCTTGTAATTGTATTTTTACATAAATTCAGCATGTATTCGTATTCCGTATCACATCATAAGCACCGTATAAGTACTACAATAAATATTAAATATAGTAACTATAGACTATAGTAATTATTCATTAGGTATATATACATATTGTAAGGTACCTATAATCCGTATACTATACAGATATTTAAGACGCCAAACGTATTATCTGAACTAATTTGATTAACAATTTTTATTGTTTTATTAATTTTATTTAGAACTTTTATAGTAGATAGTTTAGTTAGTATAGGTACATTATATGATTTATAATATTAACTTGAAATAATTTTTTTCTGCAATCAAGACAGACTATATTATTATAATTTATAATTATAAGCATACCTACACTGTTTTCTTCTTATTACAGTTATAACTTAATATTAATCGACATAACATAGGTAGGTAAATACTTACTAAAAATTATTATAAAACTCTATTGTTTTTTAGTTCTTACATATTGGCTATTATGTAATTTTAAAGATATCTACGTAAATTGAAAATAGTTTTTTAACCCTTTATCTACTATAGTATATTGATATAGATACCTATTGTATATACCTATAAGGTCAAGTTTTATTCGTCAAAAATCTCTATACGTAAATTACCTATTTTTTATATCGCTAGAAATGGGAGTTTGGCACCGTCGCAAAAATATCTCATAACCACCTATATGTCTGTATGACTGTAAGTAAGTTGTAACTATCATTACTGAGCTATACACGAATATATACTCAAACAGATCGTGGATGCTTACAAGAATTTTGCTGACTTACAAACTCACAATATTGAATATTATGTTGTACTACCTACGTTATACATTTGTAAACCCACATATTTTTTTTTTAAAGTATACTTTGACAATAAATTGCATATTCCTACGATAAAAAAAAAAAGATGGGTAAGTGGGTATTACTCTGATGTACATTAGATATTGAGTGAATTACTATATTATTATATGGGTATGTTAAATTTAAATTCAATGATATATCATTGTTTATGAAAAACGATTCTGAGCGGAGACGTTCTCCCAAACTATAGATATCACTATTCACTAAGTTTATTTCATTATATGTTATATATGTATATGTATACCTATTTGATTTTTTTTTTACTTTTAGTATTATCTAGTATTATACAGCATATCTTAATAAAAACATTATTGGAATAATGTAGTACCTATTTAATTAAGTTAATATTAATTTATACCACATTATATCAATTTATAGTTTATACAACTAGAAATTTATTAACATATTTCTGTAAATGCCGTAAAACAGAAAAAATAAATTCATAGTTGGTACCTATTAATAAATAATATCTAAAATGTCATTGCAGGCATTTGCAGCAGTGCAACGTATAGTAAAAGCATTGATTTTATAATGGTCTA
>VUJU01002153.1:0-41678 GCA_009835225.1 Aphis craccivora | reverse complement strand
AACTCCAAAATTACTTGCAAATTTTCGCGTTTTCGACAGATTTCGTAAAAATTTGAACTATAAACGCTTATAAAAAAAAAATTGTGACTAACGATTTTTAATTTTTTCTAGCTACAATAAAAACAATTAATAAGGAACCTTGTATTAAATTTTCAAAACTTTTTGGTCATCCAAAAATTTTTTATCGACACTTTAAAAAAAAAAGTTCTCAAAAAAATCGAAAATTTCAGTGGTCTATAAATAACTCAAAAAAAGTCAAACATTTTTGAAAATTTAAGTATATATAGATACCACTGACATTAACATTTGGTGAAAATTTCAAGTATTTTCAGTGATTAGTTTTTGAATTACAACCATAAAAATAATTCGATTTGGTCGAAAACTGGTTTTGCGTAAAAATTCCCGTTTTTCCGTCATTTTTTTTTTTTTGTTTTGGAAAACTGTTGAAAAATGTTAACTTTTTACTTCTATAATGCACCAAGGATATTCACTTTTACAACGGAAACCACCCCCATAGTTTGAAGTTGAAGCATTATTTCGACTAGTTATGCTGTACACAAACACAAAAACAAAAAAAAAAAAAAAAAAAAACACACATCATTGTAAAATGAATACAAAAAAAATAAAAATAAATAAATACAAATAAATAAATAAAAATGTAAATAAAAAATAATATTATATAATAATATAATTTTTTATTTAATATTTATATTAAATGTATATAAATCAATACATTCTTCACTTCGTTCAGAATCTAAAATGGAAAGTTGCAAACAAACTATAACATGTTTAGCATACGTTTTTAGCGAAATCAATTGCTGTTGTTTAGTTGTGGTCATAGAAAATTTAAAAACAATATAAGTATAATATATTATATAATATTATTACCCTATAGATTTACGATTATTTTCAATACTAATTTATTTAAAAATATCAATTATTGTTATTTGATAGGCTTTTAAGATATATTGTATTCCACAAACTTTTTTTTATCTGAATGCAAATAAATAACAATAATGGCAACAATCGAATAAATATATATAATAATAGCTAGGATCCATTACGTGATTAAGTATATTATTCGAATTCGAAAAAGAAAGAAATTGTTGACAAAAATATTTTATTTACATAATAAATTACAGAATATTTTTGTTATTGTTATACAATAATAATGTTTTCCAGTGGCAATTAATTAAATTATATTTAAGACTATAAAATTACTGTACTACAAAATGTCAATTACCATGAAATAAATTTTGAATTAATTTATAAATAAATTTTAGATTTTAAATGCACAACAAATAATTGTATCATTAGACTTTCTCAGACAAATATTTATGGTCAAGTCGTTACGAACTAATATGTTCGTGTTTTCTTATTTTATAAAAGTTACATTGGCGAGCTTTGCTCACGACAAATACGTATTAAGAGACAATCACCAATCCACGGGAAGATTAGACCATTTTTTCAATTGTTGATTGTTATCCAGGATAATTGAATTGTAACGAGATGTGAAATAAATACTTTTGGGATTTAATAAGATTTTGGAACGATGAAAAATTTTCAGGGAAATTCAAAAAATCCAATAAAATAATAAGCGGAGATTTATTTACACACACATACACACACTTTTTTTTTGCATCCAACACAAAATGGCTTGAAATAATAAATTGTTCCTACTTTTATAATATTGCATTCATTTATAGAATTGATAATAAATAAAACTTTATCGGACACAAAATCCTGGATCCTAAAATAAAAAATAAAAAACATATCTTAGAATAAATAATGCCGGTTTTTGTTTTATTACAATTGTATAGGTTAAATTACCTACCTGATTTAACTATAAAAAGTATACGCATTTTTAAGAACGATAAAATGTTTTTAAATTATGTAAAATGAAAAATATATTCATCAATATTTCAGTTTTTAAAATTATTGATTTTACTGCTGGTGTGACACTCAGTTTACCAAAATTTTAAATACTTATAATTCATGAACCACTCCTCTGAATTTAAATTTTATGTATCGAAATATTCAGATAAAAATGCATTAAACTATAAATAACTAAAAAGGTATAGGTTCATTTTGAATTTCTAAAAAAGTTAATCTCAACCCCTCCCCCAAAAAAGATTTTAAAAAATTAATAATTTTAGATATTTTAAAGTAAAAAAAAACTTTCATATCAAATTTTTTCTCTATTATCTTAAGATGGCTGTAACATAAATTTTAAATCATCATGCGTATATATTATAATAAAATGGGACTGCAGTACATACGATTTTTTATTTCGTATGAAATCAATCGATTTGATATTTGATTTTAAGTACTACAATTGAATATTCAAAATAAACCGCGTGGTTAACGTTGCTTATTATTTGATAAGGAACGCGCTCAAACGTATGATGCCCATTTTAACACAAATATACAGTAATATTATGGTTCAGTTATAGAATTTTTGGAGCAATAGATCGAAGACAATAGTATTATACATCCGACACACACACGACGCTTTTCTTAATAGAAAACTCGCAATTGTCTCGGGATCACATATACACGCTAACCGTTTACCAATTTCGAGCAATGTATTTGGTCAACAGTATATGTATAGGTACCCCCCAAAGGGCAATCGATAACAAATGGACCCCGTGGCGTCTATTGTTCTAATATTTGTTTGAGACAATAATGTATCCTTTATTGCTTGCGTCTCGTCGTTGCCCGCGAACGTTCCTCAGCGGGACGTTACATGTTATTGGGATTCGACGTTTGGAATGCGTGAAATATTTAATAAAAACGTTTAAACAATAGACAATGTGTGCACAGAAGTCCAAATTTTATAGCCTGATATTATTATGTACTCGTGAATTTAATATGTATATTTTGGACGATATCCAGTTGTCCCGACCACCGTGCAACACAAAACCAATTGGTTGAAAAATTAAAAAAAAAAGATTACACTTATCATTGTTTACGTGAAAGTATGATAATATTATTTATAATAATAGTCAGAACGTATAAAATAAACCTGTTAGTCTTTATTTGTCTATAAATAGAATTTTGTTCAGTAGCATTAATGTCGATCATAAGACTCTTAGACGTTTACGACTGGTGATTAAAATTGACCTGATCAGAATTCTTTTAAAAACTTCAAAACTTTTTTTTCAATAAGCTATTTAATATTATGTTATTTATAAGACAAAACGCTGTCTATCTATAATTTTTAAATACATAAAAAATTACATGTACATAATTTAAATTACGAAGATTACCGATAAAAATAACAAAGTAACTGCATACACGGCTTGGGTTATCAGCTTTACACTCCATCAAATATATACCAAGGATAAGATGGATAAAAAATAAAAAATATGTATTTTAATAATATTATTTATGTCTATTATATTATATTATGTCTACAAAAATATATTTAAAAGCGTGTTCCAGTGATTTGTTCTCGTTTTTTAAACTTTAAGCCAAGTATTTATTTGAAATGTTTTTTTGAATACTAACAAACTGTTGATTGTATTTAGGTATAAACTGTACCTACCTACCTACCAAGAAGCAAATGTCATGATTTGTTCACTATAATTGTAACAATTATCAAATAAGCACACATTTTATAATTTATGATTTTATCGTGATTCAAATTCCATAAACATATTATGGTGCATACACAATGTACACGCTTAGTTCACAATTAAACGAGATTGTAATACACTTACGAGGTATATAAACCGTACACTACCGATGAAATTAAAATACATAACTACGTAGGTATCATTTTTCTATACTAGGTGACGTAGTTTTTGGTTTAATACATTTCGAATTTAAAATGGTTTGTTGGACAAGAATCATGAGATTTAGGGATTATATTTTATAATTAAATTTGTGTTAACCATTTTTGGAATAGGTTGCAAAATTTAGGTTAAAATACGTATTGTATGCATCTGTTTGTTCAAACAAAAAATTCCATAATCTCTCTTTCGAGAATGCGATCAATGTTTTAAATTGTATGACTTATATAATTCGAAAAATAACCGAAAATCATAAATAAATTCTCTAGCACTATACTAGAAGGGAGGTTTTGAAAACTTATACAGAAATTTGATAGAAATTATGGTTAAACCAAAACCACAACAGATATTATACATACATTTGTATTCCTATTATAAACTATAAATACTCAATGTAATTACTGATAAATGTACAATGTTTGTTGCAATATTCAAATCAATTTCAAAAACTTAAATTCTATGCTATTTCGATATAAAAGTTTTGTAATTTTATTTTTTAATATTATACTAAAAAAAAAAAAAAAATTGAGTCCAAAATTTTTTTGCGATTTTAGTTTAGGGCGTATATCAATTGCTTTTTTATGATATTTTTACCTGAAAGAAATCTATTGATGCATCTCATATCAACTCCACCAATTTGTTTTACATATTGATTTTGACGACTAACGATTATTTAAATAAAAATAATAATGGATTAGCTTATGTAAAATTTTCAACAAACCAATGTTTAAAAAAATAAATCAACTAAACACTACAATATTAACCTAACAATTTTAATTGTAAAAAACCAATAACTAATTATTTGAATCATATAATTTTACTTTTTAAAACAAATTTTACAATGCATTTAATAATTATTTTTTCTATAATATTATATATATAATTGTTTTATATCTTTTTGTCGTGGACGATAATGTTTGAATTATTGTTTTTATTAAACAAAAAAAAAAAAAAAAATTGTAAACCAGTTTTAAGAACTATATACTGTTTATTAAAAAAATATATATACTTTATAGTATGATACATCAGTTATTGTTAAATAAACAGTCGATGGAATTAAAATAAGCAAATATTTGGTGGAATTAATATAGACAAATATCGGGTGGAATCTATAGGCGGTAGAATTGATATTAAAACGGCGGAATCAATAAAACCCCAAGATTTAAAACTTAAAATCTTTGTTTGTCCATCTCTCCGTGACTTAAAAGGGTCTGTCCAAATACACGCCGTTTAAACTGCCGTACCATATTCATAATTTTATTTATTTTTTTAATGTAAAATAAAATCTATAATTATATTATATATTATTTTCGCTACAATAATTTCTATAGTCTACAAAAGTAAGAAAAAATAATGTAATATAACTTAAGTTTTATCCTATTTTATCATTTATCTAACAATATAGGGTTAAAATTTGTTTTTGAGCTTATCTGTAAAAAATAAATGAAATAAAGATGAAAAGTTAAGATGTTAATATACATCTGATGCAGTAATCGAGCATTTTAGCTCTCAGAAGCCGTATCACTAAGACAGAAACTACACAATAATGTGAAAGATAATATATAAATTATTTCACTATTTAATGTTTCGGGAACTTATGTATAAGTATTAAAAAAATTATAAAATCGGTATATATTCAATTATATTTATTTTTTTTTTTTTGTCGACGATTAGACAATTAAACTAGAGAAAACAGTTTCCATAAAATGAACACGAAATAGAGTTAAGCGGTCATCGTGATAGAAACAAACGTATAGGTAAGTGCGAAACGAAGCGGACTTATTAATAAATGTTTAGTCAGCAGTCGGTTTTATTTAAGCTATTAAAATTCATAGACTATACGAGGATACAAAATTCCCTATAGGATTGGACCAAAAACAATTATCGTTATCTCGTAATATTCAACCACACATGTTTCAGACAGTTGTATGAACACCCTCCTTGATAATTATTCAATAATTGCGTTATTATAGTGAGATACGTTGAAAACCCTATTATAGTGCCGCGTAAATAATATTCAACCAGTCGAAGAGGAAAACGTCAGTCCAGGGTCACAACACAAAAATATCAATAATATCACTAACATGAAACACACCACAAAATGCCTGAAAAAAATAATAACTATAAAATCATTTTTAAACTTCGGTTGTGGTTTATCGAGAAGGATGCAATAACTGCGTATCATTGGGAAATAAACTTCACCATCATAAATCGCGTAAATATATTTATTTTATTTTTATTTCTAGTCGGTTGTCACTATAGTCTGCAGTAGTAAAAGTTATTAGGATTTTGGGTTTATCGCTGCAGGCTTGCACAACATCATATAGTTGTTATTGGATCAATTAACTGTCGTAAAATTGACGTAAAATATGATCTTTATGCCAGTCGATGTATACTTTTCTCCTCAGTTATAGTTTCTTTAAAGTGACAGAACTTGGCTTTAGCAATCATGGAATGGATGTGAAACAACGAATACTGCACTCGTAAACGCAATAAATAATTCACCGCCCTTCGTCGAACAAAAACGATTTTTAATGTAAGAGTTCAAATAATGTATTGTTAAAAAAACTATAATTGGTGGTTGTAACGTATGAATAGCATCATCGATTTTATGGCACCCGATATTATAAATTTCTATGAGAAAAAATCTTCGAAGAAATTGACCACAAACACATAGGTAATACATCTAATGTAAAAACGATTTTTTGATGAAGAGAACTCTGATGGGAATGGATTAAAATATATGGTATATGATAAATTATTATCAACTGTATTAAATTATGTAATTGGTTGGTAAAAAATATTGAGAAACTATTTTATTTTCTAGGAAATGTATTGAATATGATACAGATTTTCTTAATTCATATTGTGCTAAATTATATTTTACAAAAATGCGTGTGACATGCGATTGGTGACAGTTTATCATAATACTAAATAATGATTATTATTAATAATAGTTCGTCATAATCTCTATTATACTCGTATTATCATTGCTGTTATTATTTTATTTAATCTAAAAAATCATCACTATTGCACCATCTTGAAATAATACACGATGTATCAATATAAATTACTGACGAATGCTTAAAAAAGTATAATATGTTATTGTACTGTTGTTTCAAATGCATAAGGATAGTCGTAAAATAAAATCATGCTTTATATTATTAAATGTTCTATTTTTACATATTTGAGTATTTTTTTCAATTTTAAGTTGTATTTATACTGAAAAATGTTGAAAAAATTTATTTAGTTGTAATATACTAAACTACTAAACATATGTGTTGAGAATTTATGCGTCCGAACAGATGAAAATTAAATTTGAAAAAATTTAAGTTTTCGATATATCATAATAGTGATAATAGTGATAAAATCGATCCCAGTTACCTCGATCTAAAATAAAAAATAAATGCCATAAATGACGTCTTTTAGCTTCTATTATAGTAATTTAAAGTTTCAAACACGTTTTTGATATTTTGTGTTTGAAAAATCGGTTGTAATAAAACCACTATGAAAAGAGAGGACTATTATAAGTCTACACGTAAGTAACCAAAACGCGTTCCTCGTCGAAATACCAAGCGATACTCCTGTAGAATTTTCCACATAGCCACTAGTAAAAGAAGAATTCCACCTATCACCGATATCCAATTATATAGTATAGTAAAACATTTTAAGTGAGGAATCGATCAAAATTTCTCGGTTTTATATTGATTTAACGGATGTGTGTGTTCTAACTTAAGGCGCTATCCGTTTCAAACTATTCTATAAGAAATTGCTATATTGTGGTCTCCGCAATAAAATATTTATTTAATATTTTAAATAAAGTTTTTAAAGTTTTTATATAAACAATTTGAATTACATTGATCAAATTTTTTTTATTCAAATTTGATGAATTATATGTTTATACAAAAGGAGTGGCGAAACTACTACTAGTCATAGATTCACGTGGCTCGCGAAACTTTTGGATAATACAAAAATAAATTAGTTATATATTTTATTACATTTAATGTTAAACCAATAACAATAGAAATCGGTTTTTTTTTTTTTTTTTATCTTGGTTTTTATATATTTTTCACTTTTTTGTAGACCTTGCAAGACTTTTCTCGTTGGCCACCACTTTTATATAATTTTACATATTATACTATGCATATTTAATAAATGTAAATTCATGTATTTTATTGTTTTTGTGTTTATTTTAATTATCTTTTTAAACTTTTATTAACTATTGTAGTTTCGGTAGTTAAAATATCTTGTTAAAAGTAGTAAGGGAAAAAATAAACTGTTTTATTTAAATAAAAAATGTATCAAATCTAAATAAAAAGAATCGAATAAGTCATTATGTGAAGTGTGCAAAGATGGAGGTCATTCGGCTAAAGTTTAAGGTAATGAGTGGTAACAGGTGGGGCCAAAGTGTAGATGCGGGAGAGCAATGTTATTCATTTTCTAGGGAGATAATAATTATTAAGGTCGTGTTATCAGGGTCGTGGTGGGATGGTTGGAGATACGTTTCTCGTGTTTCACATTTTATTATTATTATTTAGAGCCGAATATTTCATTTATTCACTTATCGTGCTGTCGTTGTAGCTAGTACGCACCTATTACATTCACGTACATTAGGGTAACTATATTTAAAAATAAATAAATAAATAAAAAACAGGACTCAAATAATTTCCGAGTTTCTTCAGTATCTCTTAAAAACCGAAATTCAAATGTTTAAATAAGGAGGTAATGCACTAATTCTTTAAAAAAAAACTAATTTAAGTTTAATGTTTTAGTACTTTATTAGTAGGTATGTATTAGAATATTGTAATATTATATTACTTCAACGTTTATTGTAACAATATTAATAACATAAAAACATAAAAATTTGTAAAAAATATTAATATAATATAATGATTTACGTTACTATACCTATATGTTATGTTCCTAAGTAGGTATGCTCAACTGTAAAAATTAAATCGTTACGAAATTATTATTCAGGACGCACTTAGTACAACAAACACCACAGGTAACGTTGGTCTGAATATTTTTCAAAGTTATCTGCTATTATCAATTTTTTTTTTTTTTGGGGGGGGGGGGAGTAGTATGCACCGATGTATACCGCGGTAACATAATATTTTTGTTAATATATTTTTTTTTATTTTGAAATAACCATAATTTAATATATTTATACATATTAAAAAAAATTAATATGTAATAATTAAAGCTGATAAAGTTTATCAGGACACAAAGATAGAAAATAAAGGAAAATATCATATACAACTGGACGTATGACATAGTTCCTCCATCGCACAAGCGGGATGGCGGATCCAAAACCGGAAAACTGGGATAATTGAATTGTACTTGAGTAAAAAATAGGCTATGATCAAATTGTAATCGGGTTAAAAGCAGATGTTAAAAAAATAATGTTAATTTGAATATAAATATACCTTATCACTTAAAATGCAATGGTTGGCATATAATTATTATATTTTTATATTTTTTAATTGTATGTACAATGTGTAATATATTACGGGTACATAATATTATTTTAAAAAATAATTTTTTTTAGAAATTATAAGTAAGTGTGTTATGACATAATGTTATATAGAACTGCACTGTCTAAAAACGCTGTTCAAGAATTTGGTGACTATATTTTGTTAGGTAGTAATTATATTTTTAACGAGGAATTTTTTCCACATGATGTTTGAGCTTCTGTTACAATTTATATTCAAAGAATTACAAATGCATGCGAGTTCTTTCACCAAAGTTTAATCAATCACTTAAGTCACCACGTTCAAATATATATACATATATGTATATGTATATGTATATGTGTGTGTGTGTGTGTAGTGTATGCTTATTGTCAAACATAGATACTTAATATATTATAAATTGCAATGCAGAATACTTACACAAGACCTTCAACTATACCAGGGATGGCAAATCTTTTGAACACTATACGTGCCAAAGTCGACCTTTTTTTTCGAGCGTGTCATCATGAAAAGTGTTATATATATTATATTCAATAAGACGTATATTCAAAATATTTTTATCTATTATATATTAATATTTTAATTTTTCGCGTACCATGAATTTGCCATCCCTGAACTATACAATACCAGAAAAAAAAATGAACGAAATCGAAAAATATATTAATTTATATCATCAGAAATAAATTATTATCGTATAAAAGTTTTTGAATTCAGTTCTTTATAATATTACTAGGTACAAAAAGTTTAAAATTATATATAATAGATTGGTTAATAGTTTAACAAGTTAAAAAAAAATGTTTTCGCATTTGTTATAAGTAATAGGTATATGAATAATTGTGCGTATAATTAATTATAACCCGAGTCCATCTGTCCCTTAACCTTTTTTTTTTTAATCCAAGTACATTAATTTAACTGAAATGAGTGCGATTTGACCTTCTAGCCGGAAAAACGACCGCCCGTCTGCGTCACTCACCTGGACCTCGCCGGGCATGTTCCTGGTGCTGTGGATCAGGTGCCGGGCCATCATGGCGTAGAAACACGCAATGGCAGACAGGGGCACCACGTAATAGACCAGGAACCGAATGACAACGACCAGCCGTGGATAGGTGGGCCCCAGCTCCTCGGCGTACGGATAGCACGCCTCGAACAGCGTCACGTTGTTCTGCTGGAACTGCCTGACGTACGAGTTGGTGGCTGCGGGCACGGCGCACGCCACCGCCAGGCACCATATGGTCACGGCCACAGTGACGGTGAACTTGGTGGCCCGGCGGCCGCCCACGGACGCGTGTAGCTTGCGCATCGGGTCCACGATGGCGAAAAACCGGTCGGCGCTCAGGGCAGTTAACGTGAACACGGTCACGCCGATCGATATGTCCTTTGTGGTCTCGGACACCTTGCAGATGGTCAACCCGAACGGCCACGATGGCACCTGTGGAACACAACGGTAAGTCGCAGATGATTATTATCGTGTCGATTAATATTATTATTTATCTTATATAATTTACCACAACGTTGGACGACACGCGTTGTTTATGTATTATATAATATACATGAACAAAAAACCATACTAACATTTTTGATTTTTTTTTTGTTTTCAGATGCGTACAAATAGAATTTGGCGCGATTGGCTCACGAAGCATCGTAATAACATAAAAGTTTTCGTAAGCGTGTCGAAGTGATACAGCAGTACCCCGGGGAATTTTGGACAAGTATAGTTTATTAGTTATAAGAAGTTATGGTTCGGGTTTTAAAGCATATGCTTTTTTTATATATATATATCATAAAGAAATCGAATTTTTATACAAAAATTCGTTTCACGTTTCACGTCATTCTGATTCCAAATAAACTAATTTGTTTTTGGTTTTTTTTTTTTCAATTATTCCAGTTATTTTTTATGTTTATTATGCTGTTGTAATTAAAAAAATATAAAAAAATAAAAAAAAAAATAATGAAAAAGCCCAGAATGCGGCTATTGGATTATTACTGTTTTCGTTATCGGCTATTTTTAAAATGTATTAAACGTTATCGATCTCCATAGTATATATAGCCTGCAGTACCTATACGGTCAGTATGCCTATAAGATCGATATTAACCATTTAAAAATTTAATATTTAATTAGAGTGTTGTAATTTGAAAGTAATGAATTATAAAACAATAATAACTTTTTGTTTTGATATAAAAAATTTAAAATAACCTTGAAGTCTATCTCTTATTGTGATGAATGTTGATTTAATAATTTAATATGGCTTTTCATTCGGTTCTTTTTTGCACTAGAAGTTTATTTATTTAATTGTATAATTACATTGACATAGATTTAAAACATAATTTGTAGTGACATTTTGAATTACCATGTTTGTACAGCATTTTTAATTTATTAGAATTTAAAAAGTATAAGTAATTAAAAAATGCGAAATAATAAAATATATTGTAATTTAAATTTTATTTAGTTTTGTATACAATAATATTGTATATATATGTATGTCCATTAGTCATAAATATGGTATAAGTCCACATTTAAACTCGTTCAAAAACATATTGTTTTGCATAATTTGTACACACATCAGTTGTAATTTAAAAAGTTAAATACATTTTATACGGCATCTACTGATTTGTTATCGCAGCATCGCATTGATAGCTAAAAAAAATATTATCTCCCTATCAGTTTACGACAGATTATTTACAAATATACCAGAATCTTAATTTTATTAGTTTTCTGTTTATCCGTAAAAGGTTTTTTTTTTAATAAAATAGTAAAAATATTATGGCATGTTTTAAATTAAGAAATATACCTAAAATTTACTATAAATTGCTACATATCTAAAATTACATAAAATGTATAACTATGATTTAATTTTGATCGTTGCATAAATTCTGTCATGTAAGATTCTCAAAGGTATCTGTCTGTACTTTGAACTACGTTTTTTGTTACCCCATTTAACTTATATTATTCTTACAATACTCGTATATTGTGCTTATGCCGGGATCAACTAAATCGTATAAAGTTTCCAACTGTCAGAAAACACATTGTGAAACCTGGTATATTATAGTGGTCAATAATTTATATTATAGTGTTAGTTCTTCACAACGCAATATTCTTTGGTGTATCGATATATATCACCTAACAACTATTGTTGTGATTGAATGTCAAGTATTAATTTTTCTGGGTATAAAAAATAAGATTATTTAATTCTTTAATTTGTATTATCTTGTATTTCATTGTTTATTATATATATATATTTAGATATAAGGTATGACTTCTGTTCATTTTAAGTTATTTTTACATATCGTAAATAATGCTCAACTTATTGAAAATTATTATAGTTATTATAGTGTCACTATTGTAAATATATTTGAAGTTGAACAATTTGTCCGTAAATAAATAAATAAATAAAAAGACCAATTTATTTCAACAATTAAATTTGGACCATCTACAATAATTGTTCTTATTCTCCATTCGCTAAAGTTACACAAGTAGTTTTTTCAATTTGGAAACTTGGGGTTTTCTTTTTCTAACGCCTCATAAATTGAAATGAACAAAATGATACTTAAGTAAGTCATCTCATGAACATAAGAGTATAAAAGTATTAAAGTTATTGGCAATATTGAATCTTAAGTCAATTATCGACTATAATATTGTTTTCTTAATGACAACTTACTTGTTCTTTGAATAATCTACGTGCTATGATTTGTTTAAAAATAATAAACAAAAAAATAATATGAATATTTTATATTAAAATAAATCACGATACCTATTTTTCCCGAAGTGATTAAATTTGGTATTTAAATTTAAATTTTTATCAGGCACATAAGAAAAATAAATTTGAAATTCGTAATATGAAAATCTGACAATATTTAATATTTCAAAAAAAATACCATCTACGAAGAACGGTTTAGAGTCACCTGTATTTAAATTAAATTGTAAAACTGTACAATACTAAGTATATTATACTGTATAGCATTTTATTAGAATGTTTTACAAGTACAGAACTGTGTACTGCGAGTATATAATAATATAGTAAATATCATAATATACGGATGTGGTGTAACAATGCACTTGAATAATGCCGCAATAAATTATTCAGACACCTCAGGTGATAACAAAACAGTAGGTAACTACTATACTGAACAAACACGTTTACTCATAGGTACTCGTCGAAAATCTTAAATGTTAGAAATATATTATTTTGGTGTAATAAATTATGAACAGCTATTATTATTCATAAAATATGATTTATTTATTTATAAATAAACCATGTTTGTACAAAAAAAAAAAGTTATTATGATAACTTACTTATTG
Organism: Aphis craccivora; assembly: GCA_009835225.1. Lineage (NCBI taxonomy): Eukaryota > Metazoa > Arthropoda > Insecta > Hemiptera > Aphididae > Aphis > Aphis craccivora. The sequence continues at coordinate 28,116 of VUJU01002153.1, read as the reverse complement.
TAAAACTTAATGAACTTATTATTGTTAGTGGATTTAAGGATTTATAATATTGATTTAAGAAAATAGATTTAAGTTTTTATTCTTAATATAATGAGTAAAGGCCTACATTATATTCGAAATTAAATTATTTATTGGTTGAAAACCAAATTTTAATAATATAATTGTTAATTATCCACCTAAAAATAGAAAGACACCAAATATATTTTATAAACATAAATACTTTTGAAACGTATCGATTAAAAACGTGTAGAGCTGCCTACTTTTATAATTTCATATTTTAATTACATTTCGTTGAATGATACTTGAAATATAAATGGGAATAAATAAATAAGAACCACTTGGCAATTTGTCAAACAGATATAGCCTCTTAAATTTATCGTCCAATTAATAATTTCAAAAATAATTGTTTATTCGTATAAATATAATGGTAAATATCAATGTATTTATTGTTTTATATATGTTTTGTTTTATACATATTATTGTTAAGATTTTACATTGATTATTTAGCTATATAGTTATAGTTTTATTTTAATATATTCATTGCAATCATGCACTTTGTAACACAAAAATAACTAAAAAAGATACATTGGTTCACGGTATTACATTTTTTTTAATGAAAGAACATCAATATCTTATTATGATTTAATTTATTTGTGTATGCATCTTTAACTTTTTCTCGGTAATGTAAATATAAACTAACCGACTGTGCTGAAAACACAATCTTGAAAAAAAAACTATTTAATTCGTTGAACATAGAAGTGCATTTCTTACAACAAAAAATACTTTATTCAAAACAAAATTTAAAAGTAAAAAACGCAAATCGAACATCTTCTCCATTAAGTATATAATGTAACAAAAATTACTATATATATATATTTTTTTTAGTTCTAATGACTGGTAATAAGAAATATCAGTATGTGATCAGAATGCAAACCGGAGAATAGTTTTCTTAAATACAGCTGCAACTAATAAAAAGCCACGTTTTAAACGGATAAAATGGCGTGATATTATATTAATAAAATCCCAGCTAAAGATCCAAAGCTAATAAATTGAAACAACAAGTACATATTTTATCCTCCACCATGCTATATTACTCGTATTAATCAATCAGGGATTATAATTTAATGTAGATCACCAGATCTAGATTCCACAGAAGTAAATTTGACTAAGTTCCGTACAATATTATTAATATTATTAGTAGATATCGTTTGATTTTTTTTCTCTTCAAATAATGTAATATTCAGATGCACGTCAATATAAAAAATTATAATTTATATATATTATGTACATTTTAAGATACTATGAGTCAATTATTATTGAATATTTTTAAATGTACCGTTTATTGTATTTATAAACAATATACATAATATTGTGTATGCAATAATTTATTATTCAACGCACATGTGTACCTATTTTGACTATACATTGAGCCGTGTAACATATTTATAAAAACAATCTGAAAAAACACAATAATAAGTTTGCTTATAATAAGTCTTGCTTCAATAAATAACGACGGGAAGTGACACATTATGATTAATATATATTATTTAAAAACAATTGATTGATACTGGAAAATCCACCTAAGATAGGTTTTAAATACTGTTTGTAAGAAACATTTGAAAATTTTAGTTTTAAAAGATACACACAAACATCGCTCTAAAATATCATTTCAATGCGCTCATATATTGTCATCTTTTAAAACTTCCAACATTCCTTTTGACATCTAAAATATTTTCTCATCTTAACAAAAAAACTTTATAATTTACATATTTTCATTTAATTATACGGGTTACATAATTTAACTAAGCTCATTAATTTATTTTGTTTTTTATAATAATAATGATAATTTAATTTATAAAAATTGTTGTATCTCTATTTGTGTATAACATTATAATTTTCATTTTTTTTAATACAGTATTTTAATTGTCGAAATTAATTTAAAAAAAAGTTTAAATAAATAAAAAAGGTAAGTGGTTTTTGTTTTTATACAACTATTTTGAGCCCACGTGTGATATTATAATATCGGTGATTGATTTTTAACTGTTGTATATTTTAAACATTTAATTAAAATATTTAAACCATACGATTATAATTTTTCTTAATTAACCAACTAAAAAGTTGTTAAATGACATTTTTGTTACTAAATATTTTAATTGAAATCAATTAAAACTATCTCAATAGAAAACAAAAATGTAATATATAAAATATATTGTTTATATTTATCATACATAAATTGAATAATTAACTACTAACTAATTTAGTGTTTATAATAGTTACAGATATTTTTAATTATTACAGCTTCATGAGCTTACAATTACATATATTGATTATTATTTTTACATTTATAAATTATTTGTTGTCTATATTATTATATTATATAATATGTAAATTTAGATTTCTAATATCAGTTGAAAAAAATAGCCTAACAAATTATTGAACTAAATAAAATTATTTTATCTAGTTTTGTAAATTGAAACCTCAGTCTTGTGTCTTATTAAAATTCATTGCTTCATAAAGTATTATAAATGAAAATCTATGATTCAAATTGAAACATCGAATTTCGATCTATATAGTCTCATTTTTACCTATCAGATTATAATAATAGATTATATAACTACTATCGGTATATTAGAGAGAATTAATACACGTAATATAACCGAACCCACTCTCGATATTTTTCTTAGTCACAATCGCATAATTATTCATGTCCATTGTGAATAGATACTGATTGCAGAACATACATGCAAGACTCTGAATTTAAATGCTTGTACGTGATTGACAATCTATTATAATAAAGACGCTTTATATTAATACACTTTTTTCAAATATTTATAACAATAATAATATTTACTAATATAGGTGTGGAATTAATCGTGAAGTTTGCGTTATATAGTGTACACATATTGTAAAATAATTTTTTTCTAATCATTTTTTAATACCTAATATTATTATGTTAAAACTTAAGAGTTTAAAAAGATGGTATTTATAACACACCGTGTAGACAGTGGACGTGAATGGTATGCAGCTCATCAGCACCAGTAGATCGCCCAACGCAAGGCTGAGTATGTATATATTCGGTACGTTGATCATGTTCCTGTGCCGGATGAATATCAACACCAGAGATCCGTTTCCAACGGTACCCACGAAAAATATGAATGCGAACAGTACCGGAACGATGTACGTTTCCGGTCTCTCCGAGTAGTCATATTCGTCTACGAGTAGCGTGCTATTGGACGTGTTGTTGACGACACCGCTACCGCCGTCCATGATTATTCTAAATCCAACTGTCAACTGTTGGACAACAATACAACCGTCATTGCCTGAATCATAAAAAAAAAAAATAATAATAATTAACAATACATTATAATACAAACTTTTGGAAACAAATATTCGAGCGATGTTATTAGAGCGGGTTTAGTTTCGGTGGGAGGGGAGGAGAAAGTGACTTATAGGGTTCTTATTTAAAAATTTTGTTATTAAAAATTACCTGCTTGCAATTTGTTACAATAAGAATTTTCCACATAAAAAAAAGTAACCAAGCAAGCTTAACAATAGGATTTATTTGAAATAAATAATTTCAAAACGATATTTCGATGTCATGAGTTTAATAACTGTTTACTCAAACATAATCTTATATTGTATACTATAGTATTTTTTTTTTAATATGATACATATTTTTTAATATTAAAATATGTTTCATATTTCTAAAAAGTATTCAATAATTTAAAACGAATATAATGTTGCACTATTATTTTTATACACAGCTAATTGAATTACTATAAAGAAATGTTATTCTTCAAAGAATGTGAACAATATGATCTTATATAATAATATTATGTGCATCCAGCTACAAGTTATCGTTCAAACAACCGTGAAATTATACCTTAGTTTTTTTTTCAAGTCTATAATTGTTTATTTTTGAGATTCTGCATTATAAAAAGTGTAGGTCTGACAAAAATATAAATAGGTAGCATTATTAATAGAATATTGAATATAAGATTCGACATTATTTCCATGACCTTGAGAGGCTAAAGTCAAAAATTGTTGGAGACATTACGACCTTCAAATAACATAAATCGATTCTATTATCAACATAATTTATTACGTTTATACAGCAAAATTATTATTACAAATCTCCATATCACATATGTTACAAATTATATCTTTAAATAATGATTTTTTTTAAATTCTGTGTTTTGAGAAATTTTAATTACACTTAAAAACTATGTTATAAAAATACTTAGATTTAAAAATGATAAAGTATCTTGTGGTGCAACAATTTTTTTTTTTCAAATAAGAATTAGTCCCGGTTTGCACTGCGTCCGATGCACACGTTCTTGTTATACTCCGTTCTAAACTCGTTATCGTTCTCGCGTTTCGCATCCGATTATGTTCCAAGTTATATCAAAAAATTGCTAACGTCAAACCCGATCCTAAAATTGTAATTTAATTTGAACTTGAAAGTACGCCCTCTGTGTACTTTACAAAATGTAGTTCTAATTAATTGCTTAAGTTAATTAGTAGTACGATTATCTAACAGTCGTCGCACTACTCACAGATAACGCGTCCGCGTTATCGCGTGCGTCGTGCACCGGTTCGTGACACTGCCCTTACGTAAGATAAGATGTCGATTAATCATGCGAAAACAAACCGTGCAAATAATAACACTATACAGCCTGATCGTTTATCAAATCTTGTAAATTCAAACAAAAATCAAATCAACACTAACTGCAATACTCAAGGGAGTAATATGCCCAGCAATTCAAACAATGGCTGGCAAACGCAGAAAACAAAAACTAGAAGAAACCTATCAAGTTCGTCATCTTACACTAATTCTACCGAAAAATCTCCATCAACGAAGCTTCAACACTTCACGCTACCGTTTTGAAGCGCTAGCTCAAAATAAGACTGCAGATACGGATACTGATCCACTCACTATTACAGAAGATCCCTCTGTTACAGAAAATCCCTCTGTTGCAGTAGAAACAAACAACGTTACTCAAATCAAACCCCCTCCCCCAATATTCATGAAACGTGTATTAGACTTTCCGAATTTCTGCTAAGCACTTATTGAGCTAATTGGAGTTGACAATTTTTTTTGCAAAGCTGCTGGCGATCGCCTTAAAATACAAACTGCAAACCCTGAATCTTATAGAGTACTCAGACGTTATATTAAAGAAAACGAGGCTGAATATCATACTTATTAATTACGTAAAGACAAACCCTTACGCGTAGTTTTTGGCATATCCACCCATCTACGCCTACCGACTTAATTAAATCTGAACTTAAAACCCGTCTCTTTGAGGTCAGGCAGGTTACAAATGTTTTACACAAAATTACCAAAAGTCCACTTCCTCTGTTTTTTGTTGACTTGGAACCAACTGATTATTCGAATGAAATTTATCAGCTCTCCTCTCTCCTTCACACTAAAATAAAAATCGAAGAACCCTTCAAACCTAAAGTAATCAGCCAATGCACAAACTGCCAGGAATACGGTCACACTAAAACTTACTGTGGCTATCAATCACGCTGTGTTAGATGTGGTGCTCAACATCAATCATCGTCATGTTCAAATCCACGCTCGGACCCTCCTAAGTGTGCAATTTGTTCTGGGAACCACCCGACAAGCTATAAAGGATGTTCAGTATACAGAGATCTTCAACGCGGCAAAAAACAAACTTCTAAAAGTAATTTTTTATCAGATAACATTAGAAATAAGACTCAAAATGTAAGAGAAAGCCTCCCCTCAGCCAACCCTCATTTGAATCAACCTCCAAATCACCCTACCACTTACGCCGAAGCCACTTCTGGTCAATATGGCGAACCTCCTCCCATTCCAACTCAAAATTTAAGCAATACAATTACAAATTTTCTAGAGGAGTTCAAATCTCTTATCAATCATCTCATTTCCCTTCTCAATAAAGTTATCATTAAATTACTTGATAAAATATAAATGTCTAATAGTTTTACGAATAAATCTCTATTAATTCTCCAATTTAATGCTAATGGTTTAAAAAATCATGTAAATAAACTTGAAACCGTACTTCACAACAAATGAATAGACATTGCTATTATAACAGAGACTCATTTCACCAAATATTTCTCCATCCATATTCCCGATTATAAATTATTCAAAACTAATCACCCAGACAACACTGCTTATGGTGGAGTAGCCATTCTAATTAAATCATCGATCACCTTTCAATCTCTACCAAACTTCTGCCAACCTTATTTGCAATCTTGTGCCCTAACTATTAAATTAAACAGCATTCCTATCACAATTGCGGCCATATACCCCCCTCCTAAATACGAGATTACAAATCAAATCCTCACAGACTACTTAAGCACAATAAACCACAATTTTATAGTTGGAGGAGACTTTAATACAAAACACCTGTCATGGGGTTGTCGTGCAAATAACCCTCGTGGTTTAGTTCTCAAAAATTTTACTTCATCCAAATGTTACAAAGTTCTCCTCAGTTATGCTATCAGTAAGTGCCTCCCCTCTTACTCGTCAAGAGCCTCCCAAATTATTCAATTCCACTACTGATAAGTATAAATTCCACAATCTTGTTGATCAAAAAATCAAATTAAATGTAAAACTTAAAACTTCTGATGATATTGATTTGGTTGTAAATAATCTTACACAACTCATATAGTCTTCGGCTTGTTTTTCATCAATAAAATGTCATCATTCTACTCACCTTCCCAAAATTCCAGAATATACACGTAGTATTATTGTTGAAAAACGTAGAGCTAGAGCTCTATATCAACGTACGTGTCTTCAATCTCATAAACAAAATTTAATAAATTAGCCAACCATCTTAAAAAGTTGTTGGCAAAACAAAAATCTGAGTCCCTTGCTAACTTTCTTTCAAATTCCCCTTCCAAAGACTGTAGTCATTGGAGAGAAACTAAAAAAAATTGTAAATATAAATCTGCTAATTTACCAATTAAAAATCCTGACGGCAGCTATGTCATTTCAGACCCTGACAAAGCTAAACTTTTTAAAACTCACCTTTCTGTTATTTTTCAACCTCACCCCGACATCTTCTCTCATTCCAATAATAATAAGGTTAATGACCATCTTAATTCGCCTCTATGTTCATCGACTGGTCCTGTTAATCACTTCACTCCAAATGATATCAAATTTGTTATAAATCAATGCTCTCTCAAGAGATCCCCGAGATATGACCTTATAACTGCAGAAGTAGCTAGATGCTTACCTAAAAGAGCGATTGTTCATCTTTCCCATATTTTTAACTCTATATTACGACTTTCTCACTTCCCAAGCCTATGGAAATTCTCTACTATTATCCTTGTCCCCAAACTTAATAAGCTACCTGACTTAATTTCCTCTTTCCGTCCGATAAGTCTACTTCCATTCTTTGCCAAAATTTTAGAAAAACTCATCCTCAAACGAATACTTCCAAGTATTTCCGCAAACTCCATCATTCCTAACTCTCAATTCGGATTTCGTTCTGCGCACTCAACTATACAACAAGTTCATAGAGTCGTTGACGCTATATCTTACTCTTTAGAGAAAAAAACTCTACTGCACAAGTGTATTTCTAGACGTCTCTCAGGCGTTCGATAGAGTCTGGCATGACGGCCTACTTTCTAAATTAAAAAATGTCTTCATCCCACTTACTTTCTAATTATTAAATCACATCTTTCTGATCGTAATTTTCAAGTCCGTGTTTAGTGATTCTTTTTCCTCCATAGCCTCCATATCTGCAGCTGTTCCCCAAGGTGGAATTCTCTCCCCCATCCTTTACTATATATATGCCTCTGACCAACCAACCACTCCTAATACAATGGTTGCAGACTACACGGATGACAAGGCCATACTTTCTATTCATACCGATCCAGTCATAGCAATACAAAATCTTCAATCCCATCTCACACTAATGGAAGACTGGTACACTAAATGGAGAGTTGAAATTAATCAATCCAAGTCTATACATACAACGTTCACCCTTAGACTCGCCCCATGCGACGAGGTTTTAATTTACGGCTCCCAAATCCCTAGTGCTCTAAGTACTAAATACCTTGGTTTAACCCTCGATAAGAGGCTGACCTGGGCCCACCATATCCAAGCAAAAAGAATTAAATTAAATCTACGACTTCATCTATTAAAAAGCCTAATTTTTAATAATAAATATACACATATTAATACTAAGCTTCTCATCTATAAATCTTTACTTAAACCTATTTGGAAATATGGACTGCAACTATGGGGAAACGCAAAAAAGTCCAACCTAAACAAAATACAAACATTCCAAAATATAGCACTTCGTAAACTTTTAAATGCCCCTCCCTACGTATCTAACCATTCTATCTATTCAGATCTAAAAATTCCACTAGTTCACGATGAGGCTAAATTCTATTACAAACGATTCCACCTACGATTACCATCTCATCCCAATCCGCTTGCAAGAGATCTTTCTACTTTAACAATTCCAGGTAACCCTCCTAGAAGGCTAAATCGTAAATGGTGTCGTGATTTACTAATTTAAATTTAAATAAATAAATAAATATATATAAAAAAAAAAATATTAAATATAAAACTCCAAAATGTAAGTGTCGTTAATGGGTAGCTGCTTTCTCCAAACGTATCAAAATATGTAAAATGTATTAAGATTGTTTCTCTTTGTGTCTAATACGTATTAATAACTGTACGGTATCTAAATTCACATTTACTCATTGTGCCATTGAGTACAGATTGTAAATTTCTTTAAAAAAAAAAAAATTAAAAAATTAAAAAAAAATTAGAATTATCTTTCTTTGTAATCTTGTTTGGTACATTTTTAATTATTTTGGTGTGTAAAAAATAGGAATGTCTTGTAGTGTGCCTTGACAGTGGACTGTATTTTGTTCATTTGTGGAATTTTCTTAGTTGATGTTTTGTTGTTTTTACCGTATAACAAAACTGCGCAAGTCTGCCCTTGGTGAGTCTTGCTACAGTAACATTATGTAGGCAAAAACGTCCAAATTGCGCAAGTCTGCCCTGGGTGGGTCTTGCTACAGCAAGGTGCCGTATAATCAGTAGTTCCCAAACCGCGCAAGTCTACCTGGGTAGGTCTTGCTACGGTAAGCATAAATAAGGACTGAATACTGACCGATTTTGTGCTCCGCACTGGTATTTATAGGCGGCGGCGTTGTGTTATCTCCGGAGCTGCCCGCTCTTATCTTGGGATTGATTATTGCAGTCGTAGCCACGTCCACCGTGACCTGTGATTCGCTAAAGCGCTTGAAAAAACGCGCTCCATGGCCTGTGATACGTTGGCGCCTGAAGATACGTAAACCTTGGCCTGTGATTCGCTAAAGCACGCGAAGCTACGCCCACTGTTGCCTATGATTCGTTATAGCTCGAAGGCGCTTCCTGGTTTAGTCACAGAACACGGGACCGGCCGTTTGTTTATTATGGCACCGTAGCCAGCGTGCAAACCCGGGCTCCTCCGGCGCAGAGCACAGGGGTTGCCGAACGCTTCGTCCTTGCTCACCGTGAGCCCTTATGCCGTTATTGGTGGTAATGAACGTTTATGACACAATACATAGATTCGGCCCCTTACAGTCGGCGGAAGGTTAGTAGCTCATCTGTACGCCTCCCGACGTCAAACGTGCCCGTTGCAGCGTTTATTTACGACGATCGACTACAGAGTGCCGACCGACTGTATTCCGAATCTCATGCTATTGTGCGACGTATTTTGGCCAACGGCCTGTACAGAATAATACACATATATATTTAATAGAGAAATTAATATTACTGAAGGAATACGACTTCGCGTGGGGCGAACAAGGAATTTTAATTATGTAAAGTTTCTTAGTTACTAAATTTTGGGCACCAATGAATTGAGGATGCATGGTTAGATAAAATGGTCCGTGATAATAAGTTAAGAAGATATAAATATTTTATAATTTTTAAAATTTGTCAAAATATAATAAATTGGAGATAAAATAATTAATTTATTTTATATTCTTGTTAAACGATTTTTATGGACTATTATTTCCCCGAGTAAATAAAATTGTAATAACTTAGAATATTTAACTACTTGATTTATTTTTTATTTAGATAAATATAAATTGAAAAAAAAAATCTGTTTTATAATTTACAATAAACACGGGTTGGTTATAAATTTCAAAAACGAATTTTGTACCGCTATAGCTTACTCCTTAGTCGTATAAAAGTATAAATAACTTAAAATAAGGTCTTTAAGTAGTATTCTTAAATGAATCAAAATTTGAATATATTTATTATTAAGGAAAAAAAATGGGAGTCAGTATACTTAGTGAATCGCCATGTACAGCTGCAGGTGTGTGTAATGACATTTCGATTTTGCGTTTGCCCCAATTCCAATAACTCCAATATTTTGTCTTATTTTTACTGAAAGTACTTAGACTACGTATATTTATTGTTATTTCCGTATTTTGTATATTCAGTGCTTGAGTAGGAAAAAACTTTCAATACCCGTTTCTGCAGAATTATATTGACTTCTACATAAGAAGTGTACAGAACGCTAACGTATTTTAAAAATAAAAAGATGTGTATTGTATAACCAGTCTACGTCACCCTCATTCAAAACTGATCCTCTTGACAAATGGCAATATATCACATTACATATTATAATATTATATGTTCATTCGATTTGATTAATTATTGTTTTGAAATGTAGTCAATAGACTCTATCTCAATGTTTGTTTTAGTAGCATTCTTCTAAAACTTCTATAGAAAAAAGGGTTTTAAATTGAAATTTACATACAAGGTACGTAAATGATAGGTATTTATGTGATATGTATTATATATTATTTGTCAAATGATGAAAATCATTGTTAAGAAAATAAACTAAAAACGAATAACCTTTTTTTTCTGCTGTTTGTAAACTTTAAATCTATGTTATTTTATCAAAAATCGTAAAACAAATAATCGTTGATTATTAATCAAGTAAATTGGATTTTTTTTTTGTTTTATGAATTCAAGTTCAATACACGCCTGAATATTTGTTTTTTTTTAATTTGTTTTGAAAATTATAATATGACGTTTATCTTGTATTGTATAATATTTCTTTTACCAGCCAGTATTCCTATACCAATACCTAACTTAACTACCAGTGAAGGAATTAGAATTTTTTAATATATAACTATTGTACAATTAAATAAATACACAATATAACAATACTTATAATACAACTCAAAGTATGACATACGATTTCTATTGTATTTTTTGAATTTAATTATATTATATACCTATTACAAAATTACAGATTTCAGTTATTCAATTATATTAAACTATAAGAATTACGAGTAAGTACAGTGTACTCAGTACATGAAAACAAAATTATGAGATGCAACTAATGTATTAAAATGTTAATCACATTATATGTATAATATTATTATATATTTAAAAATATATATTGATGTTTAAAATATTTTAGTTTAGTTAGATTTAGTTAAAAGTTCGATGCATAATTAAAATAATATAAAACTCAGTTCATATATCTACATGAACTTTGATCACCTTGTATGCTATCTATATATTTCCATGTTGTATGGAGACTGATTTTTCAGGTATAATCGTATTATAGACATCAATAATACACTACACAGCCTATAATTTATACATATCATATGACTTCAACTAGTATACTCACGTCTTACGGTTTAGCACGCAAAAGAATCAACATGGAAACGTGTAAAAATAAAATATTACTTAAAATAAAATAAAACTCATTAGAACAGCAGTTACTGGAAAAGTGGTGGCACTCACTCAATGCATCCAAGAACCTTTTCGAACAATTTTTGAAGGCATGAAAAAAAGTTTTTCAATGTAATATTGTCCAGATGGTAGACGACACCTACAATCTACATAACGTGATAGTGGACAATTGTAGATAACCTAAAACGCAAACAAACAATTTTTGTGGTAGATAGATTTTTTATGTAGATAAAATACAACGCGAGTTCACAAAAAACAAGTTAACAAAATTTAGTGTATTTTATTTTATTTAGTACGAGCTAAATGTATTGCTAAAATTATACTGATAGAAAAAAGAACAAATATTTCCTACAAAATCCAAAGTTTGATATTTAATTAATAAGTATTATTTACGTAATAAGTTTAAAGTTTTTGTCGGTATCTGTTCATATTATGTTTAATTACGTCTTATAATATAATCAGTTACAATCGAATTATCATTTTTGTTGGTTTTAAAGTAAATATAATTCTGAATTTTAAAAAATATATATAAATTTTGTAGGTATAATTCATAAAATTTGTTGTGTTTATAACTAAGGATTAAAAATACAACACTAAGTTTTCCATAAGTTTTCCTTCAAGTATTTATAGAGAAAACTCGAATTATCATTATAAGAAAAATTTAAAATGCGTTTGAATTTTAAATTTTTACGAAATAGCGTAACGATAACGATTTATCCTCAAACGATTTTAAATATTTGTTATTATTTAAAAAGTATAAGTCTTAAAAACTTGAAAATTATACCGATTATTATGATTGGCATTTTCTTTACGAAATTTAATTTTCAAAATTTTTTGACTTTTTTTGAGCTACGGTATTTATAGACAACTGAAATTTTCAATTTTTCTGAAAATTTTTTTTTGATATATTTATAAAATTTTTTTGGCCCAATAATAATACTTGAAAATTTAATACAAAGTTTCTCATAAGTTCTTCATATAGTGATTAAAAAATTATAAGAATACATAGGCACAATTTTTTTTTATTAGCATTTGAAATTCAAATATTGATGAAAATCCGTCAAAACCATGATAATTTGCAAATTATTTTGTAGTTATAATTCATACAAATTTTTTGTATAAGTAGCTAAGAGTTGAAAATTTAATACAAGATTTTCCTTAAGTTTAGCTTACATTAATTATAAAAAAACTTAAATTTTGATGTATTCAGACCATTAAAACATAAACCACCTTTTTCACCAATCACTGAAAATTATACCCTAGGCTGACAAATCATCTTCGTTCAGAATCATTTTTCGTATACAATGATAATTATCATTGGATTTAAATTTAACCCTCCTATAATGTATAATAGTGATCCACACGGCACCTAATGTACAGCAGAGCGATAACCACTTGCCCGCTTTTTCTTTTTCAATGTAATAAATTTATTATAATTTTATTTTATTTTCAATCAAATAATGCATATTATTTAAAAGTCTATGAATATTATAATAAATACGAGTAGATAAAATAACTTAATTCTGAGTATAATTTTTAAAATAAAACTTAATTTATTGAAAAATGTTTTAATATTCCTTTTTATAAGAGATTTTTAAATTAAAATATAAGTATTTTTAGAACTATATCATTCATCAATTTTTTTACGTCCAATATATTATAATTTATTTGTTCCATGTGAATCATATAAATGGACATTTTGGATGGCAACCAAAATAATACCGTATATGTTTTATACTATTACTATTAACTAGCAGGTACATTATCTTTAAGTAAAAATAAAAATTAAAATCGAGACTGAAGCTGTGGATTTGGAATATAACAGTGAAATAAGATTATTACGTATATAGTAGACCAGGGGTCACCAAACAGTCGATCTTTCTAGGAATATAGTTCCATCGCATAATAAGTAATAATTTTTTTTTCACTTATTCTCGTATAATATTATTATTTCGATATTTTTAATTGTTGTTATAATTATTATTATACCTATTATATTATTATTTATTATTATGAAAAGAAAAAATAATTATTCTTTACACTATTTTTTTTTTGCTCATCAAACTGGATTCCGATCAAAAGGACTTCAAATTTCAAATGTAGATCACTTGTTTGATACGTTTGGTGACCCATGTAATATACTTTATCAGGTAATTTCAATATTTTATTCAAATCATTTTCTGCGTAATGATAACATAATACAGTCAAAACTCTTTATAACGAATCTGAAGAGACCAAGAGATTTCTTTCGTCATAGAGAGTTTTCGTAATAGAGAGGGTTTAAAAAAAAACAAAATTTTAATTACATATTTATGTATAAAGGTATGTACCTATGTAATATTATATATCAAACACATCATTATTTTTAAATTATTTTATATATATTTACGTATTATATTAAATTTGTATTATTATTATACATATGTACTTATTAAATATAATTTAATTTTTATACTATACATATGTATTTATACTTTATTTTAAATAGTCTGTCATCTTAGTTTGTACTTTTTTATTTTGCCAATACTGTTTTTGTATTTTTCTATGAATTTCTCCCATTTTTTGGGATAACTTTGGATCATCTTCATGAAACAATAAGTACTTTTCTAATAATTTAGCCGCATCAAGTGCTTGTTGAATACTCGGTATTACGACTTCGTCAGGTTGTGCTTCCTCTTCATCTTCCTTTTGCTCCCCCTCGCCTTTTGTCACTGCATTTAGGATTTCTTCATCAGTTAACGATATTGTTGTAACTAGATTCTCGTCTATTTCTACATAGTTTTGTAGGTCCTCAGGAGTAAAAGTATGCAGAGTATTGAACTGAGTAATCCACTCACTGAGTGTATCTTCATTCTCAAATTCTATTTCTTCTTCAGCATTGGCAAAACTTCGAAGTCCAGCATGACGAAAAGAATGCCGTATAGTTGCTGCTGTTACCTCTTCCCAGGCTTTACTTAAGAAGTTCACCGCATCAAGCATATTGATAGAGGCATTGCCATCAGATTCGATAATTTCCATTAATATTTTCTTTCTATAGTGGCTTTTCAAACTTTTTATAACACTTTGGTCCATCGGCTGTAAGATACTAGTTGTGTTAGCTGGGAAAAATATCATCTCTATGTTAATAAGATTAGATAGATTGGGATGAGCAGGACAATTATCCACGAGTAACAAAACTTTTCGCCCCTTTAATTCTGCATCCCATTTTCTTATTTCTTCTTCAAAAAGTATTGATGTCATCCACGCTGACTTATCTGCTTTATAAGTGACTGGCAACCGTTTAATATTTTTAAAACATCGCGGGTTTTTTGATTTGCCTATTACCATAATCTTTCTTTTTTCAGTGCAACTTATATTGGCTGCTACAAACGCAGTGATACATTCTTTAGAAAGTTTACCTCCTACGCATTTTTCCCCTTTGAATTTTAATGTTTTATCTGGGGTCATTTTGCAAAAAATACCTGTCTCATCAGCATTAAAAATATTATCCGGAGTGTACTTTTCATTCAATTTTGGCCACACATTAATTAACCAGCTGTTAGTAACATTCAAGTCGACATTTAGTGCTTCTCCGCTTATTTTCCCCATAGGTAATATTGTGACGTTGTTTAAATTTTTCAAACCATCCTTCCGAGGCCTTGAAATCTATAATACCAAGTTGTTGAGAGCAAAATGTTCAGCTTTAGTTTTCAAAACAGGCCCAGATATAGGTAAATTATTACAACGTTGTTTATGGAACCACGTTAACATGGCCTGGTCCAAGTCTTCAAATTTCGATTTCCTTATTTTTTTACAAGAACTTCCTTCTGTTTCAGCATGCAATATTTTATCCTTATTCTTCCAGATAGTAGCGACAGTAGATGGGCTGAATCCAAAACGTTTCCCGACATCACTTTTTTTTTCACCTTTTTCAATCGCACGTATTAGAGCGACTTTTTGA
The DNA here is from genome assembly GCA_009835225.1 of Aphis craccivora. Lineage (NCBI taxonomy): Eukaryota > Metazoa > Arthropoda > Insecta > Hemiptera > Aphididae > Aphis > Aphis craccivora. The sequence continues at coordinate 12,460 of VUJU01002153.1, read as the reverse complement.
TCAACACACAGTGCTTTTCTTTTACTTGCCATAACGAATGTTAGCGCACTACTGTGGTCATGTGTATAATGTTAGACATAACTTCGATAATAAAATGAACATTGTACCTATTAAATATCGATAATAACGATAATGAAAGAATGTAATCGTTCTTGGAAATGTCGGCATTATTGCCGATTATTTTTATAGTTTATATATGTAATAGATACGATAACAAGTAAATTGTATTATGAAACATAAAATATTGTTTCGTTATTAAGAGTGACTAATACGTTATAGAGGATGAATTGTCTAATGGGTTATATAGCAAACCAACCATTATTATGTAATGTTTACGTTAGGTATATAGAGTTTTTCGTTGTAAAGAGTTTCGTTATAAAGAGTTTTCACTGTATATTATTATTGCTTCGTTCAGAATAATTCTACTTTCTTTGATCTGTCGATAACCATAACAATTCTTATTATTATAATATAATACGTTCCAGCTACAATAATATACGTAGGACTTAGATACATACCTCATCTGACCGATTAGGTTATTCATTATCTGAAAAATAATATTAATTTATAGATTAAAATGTACTGGGTTTTATTTTATTCATATAATAAGTTCATTATTTCAATTATAATATTTTATAATTTTCTATTTTATTCAAATACAGTTGAGTTATAGTTTATTTTAAGCTATATCATAAAATGATGCAATTTATACAGATATTCATATATACATATATTTTTTTATATATACCCTTTGACTCCTATACTCCTCTATTCAAGGTATGTAACCTTGAAATATTATATTATTGCGGGATAAAGAAATAAAATGATTTGATTTAACTTAATAACCAAAAATGCAATCTTCGTGTATTTCGGGCCATATTATTGCGTTTTATGTAACGCTATACCGTAAAGATTACAGAGTACTAACTGAGTAGGTATATAATGCTAATGTAATGTGTACTGTACTCGTATGTATGTTTGTCTGTAGATTGATAATAAATAAGTAGGTAAATATTATTTCATGTACTTTTTTATACATAACACTTTATTAACTCAAAGTCCAAAATTGAAGAACAAAAATAACTTATTAATATTAGCTTATGAGTATCATCACCACCAACCCAAATAGAATTTGGCACCACTGCGTTAAAACAAATATTTATTAAATAAAGAAAAAACAATTTATAAAATTCATTAAATTTAAAACAATACTATGCGCTAAAAAAATTAATAAATTTCAATTGATTTTAATTTTAATTAAATTTTATTGTATGTATAAACACTTTGGTAATACTAATAAATATTTTTCAATTCTTATTTGCATTCAAGTCTGATTTTAATAATTAGAATCCTTTAAACAATAGATGTGCATTATTTAAATAGTAATAATTAATATACCGTATACTACAATATCAAATTATGAGTTTATAGTTTCATATAATTTGTTATATTATTTAAAAGTTTAAGGACTATAATAATGCAAGACCGTAACAGAAATAATTTTTCAATTTAAACCAAATAATATTTTCGTTATTATGTAAATTATTGTAATAAAGTCACTTATATAAATTCAATTTATTAAGTATAAAATATTTTAGAGGGGGGGCAGTGAACCCTCAAAACTCCTCTACATATACTACAGCTTTAGATTAATGGATATTTATAATACCAGCAATGGTTTTCTATTATTTTGAAATTGATCCTAAATTATTTTACGTTCTCCTGAAACTAAATGTACAGAATATTTATTTTTATTTTTTTAAATATATCTACTCAAAATTTTTGATACAATGTATAAGAAAATTTGTATGTGTTAAAATATGAGTTAGGTACTTCAGTACATCCTTATATTTCTGAAAACAACAAAGAAAAAGTTAATTATAATATAATAAATAAAAAAATATTGTAAGTTACTATTATATAATGTATCATGAAATTAAAATAAGTCAAATCAATAATGACAAGTCGAACAGTTTAATCAATAGTATTAATAATTAAAAATATAAGAATTACTAATGTATGCCTCAATACCCGGTCCTCATATAATTGATACTATTATAAACCATACAGGGTGATTTATTAAATATATTCTCTACTTATATATTTTATTTTTGAATTACTAATTTACTTAAACGTTCATTTTTGGAAGTTTTAAAAATGCATTAATGATAGAAACCATTTTTTATTTTTAAATATTTTTCATAGATGAAGGACTTGGCAATTATAAGTCCCAATATATTATTTTTGAATTTAATAAATATTTTTATACTTTATAGCCATCTGAATTAATTAGTGTGTATGATAATTAGAAATTACAATAAATTCTAAATAACGACTGTAAAGTCGACTTGATACGAGGATGGGGGTAATTATGAAAAATGTAAAAAATGTTGTAAATAGTAAATATTTATACATAAGTAGTGATGTGTATTTTACTTTGACACTACTCTCTCATTTAAACATTTAAAACTAGATAATTAAAATTCCAAAAAAACTTATTACACTCATATTTAAAATTCTTATGACTATATCGTAGTGATAGATCAGTTAACTTGTTTCTTAAAAGTATCATCTTCTTAAATTTTAAATCAATTATCTTTACATTTTTATAATAGTTCAGAAACAAAATCCTTTAATAAAGTTTTTTCAATTGTCTCAAAGACAATCATCTTAAATAGTATTTCTCCATTTTAATTAAATCGTGCTATAAAGTTCCATATAACCCAAATTAATTAAACCAAATAATATATTAAAAATAACTTATGGAGCACTTTTATTTTACTAAAAAAATTCAAAAAACCTTAATTATATTATCGTTATTGTCTTTTCGCTTTTTTCAAAATTCAAAACTTAAAAAAAAACTAAATGTGTTAAAAAAAATACTAAGATAAACGGTGAAAAAAGTTTTAATTAATGAATATATTTAAAGGTGGACAGTTTAATTGGAGGCTCATTTTTTTGTATCCTATACATTACTCTCTATTGGCTATCTCCAAGAGATTACGGATGTCCTGATTTTCCAATATAATACACTGTACAGTACATAATATATTATTCAGCAAGTTATTTTTTATGAATACGATGTAGAGAAGATAAGGTGACACCACTTGTAAATATTCCGGTCACAAATTATCCCGCAGTTTGGTAATACAAATGTCTTCTGCAGGTAGCGCCACCATTCGCCCGGAGGCCGGTTTTTATATTGTGAATATAATATAAAAACATACAAAAAAGTATTTTTGATTGTAAATAAAAAATAATAATATTTTTGGTTAACACATTTTTATGTTCATCACACATGACTAAGTTAATATTAAATTTGTCTATCCTAACCTCATCTAATATTAAAAATAATAAAAATTGTTTTTATTTTAGTTTTTACAATAATTGAGGGAATGGCATCTTCTATTGTATATATTGTATCATTTCAGCATCATGCTTAATATTTAATTTTAGATTCTGAACGAAGTGATGAATGTATTGATTTTACAATGATGTGTATTTTTTTTTTGTGTCTGTCACCTTGTTTTGGAGCAGTAAAAGTGCTTCGATTTTAAAAAGTGGACCCTGTTTCTGATAGGAAAGTGAATGTAGTTGGTACTTTGGTGGGGGGTCAAAAGTAAAAAATTTCCAATAGTTTTCAAAGGCGTCAAGAAAAACCCTAAAAAAGTAACAGAAAAACAGGAATTTTTACACAAAACCAGTTATCGACCAAATCGATTTTTTTATGATTGTAATTCAAAAACTAATCACTGTAAATACTTGAAATTTTCACCAAATGTTTATGTTAGTGTATCTATATACAGTAAAATTTTCAAAAATTTTTGACTTTTTTTGAGTTATTTATAAACCATAGAAATTTTCGATTTTTGAAGTGTCGATAAAAAAATTTTGGATGACCAAAAACACTTGAAAATTTAATATAAGGTTCCTTATGAGTTCTTATTGTAGCAAAAAAAAAACTAAAAATCGTTTGTCACAATTTTTTTTTATAAGCGTTTATAGTTCAAATTTTTACGAAATCTGTCGAAAACGCGAATATTTGCAAGTAATTTTGGAGTTGAAAAATCATAAAATTTGTTGTGTTAATAACTAAGGATTAAAAATACAACATTAATTTTTCCATAAGTTTTCCTTCAAGTATCTATAGAGAAAACTCGAAGCATTATTATAGGAAAAATTTTAAGTGCGTTTGAATTTTACATTTTTACGGAATAGTGTAACGATAACGATTTATCCTCAAACAATTTTAAATATTTATTATGATTCAAAAAGTATAAGTCGTAGATACTTGAAAATTTTACCAGTTATTAAGATTGGCAATTTCTTTAAGTGATATAAATTTCAAAATATATTGATTTTTTTTTAACTATTTATAAACAACTGAAATTTTAATTTTTTTGAAAAATTCTTTTTGAAGTGTCGATAAAATGTTTTTGGCCCAATCAAAATACTTGAAAATTTAATACAAAGTTTTTCATAAGTTATTCTTAAAGTGATTAAAAAATTATAAGAATACATAGGCACAATTTTTTTTATTAGCATTTGAAGTTCAAATATTGACAAAAATTCGTCAAAATCATAAATATTTGCAAATTATTTTGTAGGTATAATTCATAAAAATGTTTGTATAAGTAGTTAAGAACTGAAAATTTTATGCAAGATTTTTCATTAGTTTTGCTTACATTAATTATAAAAAAACTTAAATTTTGGTGTATTCAGGCCATTAAAACATAAACCACCTTTTTCACTAACCACTGGAAATTATATCCTAGGCTGACAAATTATCTCCGTTCAGAATTGTTTTTCGTATACAATGATACCTATCATTGGATTCAAATTGAACACTCCTATAATATATAATAATGATCCATACGGCACCTAATGTACAGCAGAGTGGTACCCACTTACCCACTTATTTTTTTTTTTTTGTTATTATATTTAATTCATAATGGTGTACTTGGGTCGGTAGGTAGTAGTATATTTGAGTTTTTATTAACACTTTAAACTCGTACCTTATACTTATAGTTTGTAGGTATTACTAATTTCATTTTTGTACATAATATATGTGTCAATACTCAATGAATAAATATCATACAATAAATATGCATTTTATTTAAATCAATACATTTGTATGATATGGCTATGTACTATGTTACATACCTAACATGTATTATTATTACAATTTTCACATAGGTAATAATATTAGTACAAGATCCTAATACATTAGTTTATTTTAATAATCTATATTATAGCATAAAATATATTATGTTAACATGCGGATTATTGGCATTTGAACAGCAATTAGTACATTTAAATAAAATTTAAATGTAAAGTTTCATTACGACTAGTATAAAAGTCGGCCTTCGAGCGCAGGGTGGCGTACTCTGGTGTTAAACTCTGAACTACCAAACCGCCGTGATTTTTGCGTCAATATAAATTGTACCATTGAAAGATACGGGAGTGGTGATTCCTTATCTTCTCTACATCGTGCTTATGAATTATATTATTATCACTCATAGCACATGAACTAAGTAGATCTTCTCGTTTGAGATAAGTAAGTACGTCTGTTCAGGTATAATAATACCAAATATGAGCATTTTTAGTTTTTTTTTTCTTACACATTTTGTTGAGCTGAAAATGTATTTTTTTTTTTTTGTGCCGTCCAGGATAAGAAAAAAATAAAAATAATACAATTACGAAAAACGCAGTAATTACTCTAATATCGAATAAAGTATATCAGAGTCTTAAAGGTTTTCAAATAAATTCATTTTATCGTTGGCCTATTACAAGCCATTATGAGATTATGCTCACAATAATCCAATACGTTAAGTTTAATTTATAAAACTTTTCATTCAAAATATATAATATATAATAATATATATATATATATATATATATACATACATATATATATAATATATAATTAATAACTTATTTTTAAAGGATCTATTTTTTTTTCTATTAAAATGCCACAATCCCTTAATAATTTATCTCGTGTTGTTATATTATTATATCTACTCTGTTTCTCGAGTACCAATATTGTAGTATATTGTATTTTCTAAAATATTATGACAATCAGCGATAACTCAAAAAGTGACCAACTATAGCTTTTTATTACATTATATGCACAACTTATTGTTATTTTACTATTATTATTTTATTACTGTCATAAAATCATAGCTATCAAAACCAATAGTATTGTATCACTATTAACTAGAATAAATATTAAGATGGACTTTGGTTTATGAAGTAAGATATATTAAACTATTATAATTATTATTAAGGCACAACTCGTAAGCTTTTATAGATTTAATACAAGATTTGTTCTGATAATGAGATTAAAAAATGAAAACCAGAATATTTTTTTATTTTTTAATGAAATAAAAATATACTAAGTCATCTGCCGGTCTGGATTAAATATCAACATAAGTAATTTCCAATAATACGTATTTTAATAACTATGAAATGCTTACTATTAAGTTCCTTGTGTAAACTCATAATAATAAACATAAAATAGTTGTAGATAAAAGTTATATATTATATTGAATACAATGTTTATTGTTTTAGACTTATATTTGTATCAATGGGACCTTAATAAATAAAAGTTAAAATATACATAAAATAAAACTATCGGTATTTACGATGTTGACATTTTTGTAACGATAAATACAAATTGTATTTTACACCATGATCTGTTTTAAGGTAATGTGAAATATAAAACTTTTAGAACTAAATCTAATATTTAAAATTCAAATCGTATATATTTTATACTATTTTGAGTTTATAAAATATTAAATCAACAAACAAAGTGTAGTATATTTTGGATCAATTTTTCAAGAATCTATCTACGCTTTAACTTGCTTAACTATACCCTTAAGTCTCAACTCAGACATCAGTGCATATTATATTGTAAATAAACGTTTATTTACATAAGCGCATAAATCGTGTAAGTCTCCGTATTACGTCGAGTACGACGTAAAAATATAAATATACTACCGGCAGTATTTTAAATACGTATGATCACGAAAAAATTCTTTCAAGAAACGCATTTACATTATGTATTCGTTTCAAATGTCTATAGTATTCCTTAGTGTGGATACAAGTTGTAGAATATGTGTACTGAATATCCCTTCAGGTACTATTATAAAACTGATGCTTTTTTTTGTTTGAAAGTTAAGTATTTTATATTAAAAAAAGTCATAATATTGTATACCTTCACGGTCTATCTCTTTTCAAAAACAGATAAGTATTTAGTTTAATTTAAATTTAAATGTCTTATCCGTATTTTTTTTTTAAATTTAGTCCGTCTGTTTTTATTTATTCCTAGATAGGCTGATTATATTTCTATAGTAATTTATTTTTTTTTTATTTAGCTTAAAAAACACTCTATCATATAACTCGTCTATTCGACAAATTCAATAATAGCTCAAATTCAATAATGTCAAATAGACTTATAGACGAGTTACACCCTATATATAATCACCCTTAGAGCCGTCAATACTAATCACATATTAAAACATTACAAATAATAATTAATAGTTTTAGAAATTAAAATACTATGAAAGGGATATTAATATATGAAACACATACAAAATTATTTAACACTTTTTTTTTTTTACCACATCCGTCATTGGGATATGAATATTGATGTCAATATAAACTATTTTAATGTGCTTAATTTTAGCTCTATCGTGAAAAAAACAAATACAAATTAAGCTATATTATAATAGTTAATCATTTTCCATACAATTAAAGGCGAGGAACATTAAATAAATATATTTACCAAGTAGGTAGGTTGGTAGGTGTGTAATTTAAGCATTCACGCCAAAAGTTACTTGTCAGTTAAAGTTGTAGGTATCTTCATTTCGTTACACAGCATAGAATAGTTTACGGAACATAACGTTCTTATTTTCATTCCACTTTGAGTTGGGTACAATTTATTCTCAAAATACGAGTAGTCTGAAAAGATAGGATTTAAATTCTGGAAGAAATTTGTCATATAAACTCGATATAAGATTTGTGGGAATGTTTTAGGTAAATAATATTTAATATATCCATGGTTAATATATTTATGTGTTGTTAACTTAATTACCATTAAAATAATATTTTAATAAATTATGATAATTATCAATCCTTAGAACAAAAATAAATTAATAATAAATAAGTAACTAAATATAACAATAAAGCATTTTTTCTGTCTTCTGTTGCATATTAATTATTAATTATATCTTTCAGTTTTGTTATATTATATTTTTTCAATATTTAAAGTGATTGGCTTAAAATTATTATTCGTGTGTAAAGCTAGTTCATAGCTATTTTTTTATTCATTGCGTTAAACTATTAATACACTAATAGTTAATACAAGTACATAATTAATTAAGTTATTTATGGATGATAACATAAAATTGAGGATACTAAACTACCCCTAACTGTAACCCAGTCAAGCTTATGGTAAAATATATGCATTGTCTGTAGATACTCACAACTTAATCATTATATTCGATGAAATTAAACGTTGACATTAATTATATATTCATACCATTTGAATATTAACACGATTTATTTTAAGTTCAACAAAATTTTATTTTAAAATCACAATTTACGAAATAACTAGAAAAATAAATAAATCGAACATAATTTGTTTAATTTTTGAGTTAGGTAGAAAAAAAAATTGCATTGTATTTTATTTAGGTAGGTATATTATCTTATTTTTAAGACTATGTAAAATGTATTTAACTTTATTATATTTTGCATCAGTTTTCAAAGATTTAGCTGGTAAAACGTATTTAGGTTCGTTGTCTGACACGCTTAGTAGGTACCTAGCCATTCTGTATAATTTATTATACGCATTTTTAAAACTTATACTATATATCGACACAAAAAAAAAATATATGTAATGCTATTTTATATATTATATTTTGTTTTATATTTTAAGTACTCTTTACCTATGGATAAACTCAAGATATGTCTGTAATTTAGCAATGTTTCTCTAAAATGGTATAATATACATCCTATAATATTTAAACCACTATTTAAAAAAATAAATCAACTAAAACTACAATTAACCCAACAATTTTAATTTAAAAACCAATCAATAAGAATTTGAATTATTTTTATTTAGAAAAAAAAAGGTAAACTGAATTATAAGAGCAATATACTATTAATTAAAAAAAAAAAAATACTTCATAATATGAAACATAATTTATTGTTTAATGAATATACGCTAGAATCAACATAAACAAATATTCGATGTAACTAATGTAGAAAATATCGGGCGTAATCGATAGCCGGCAGAATCAATATACAAAAATAGCAGGTGGAATTGATAAAATCCCGTTCATTCGCGGACTCAAACGTTGGAATCTCTGAGCCATATCAAGAAGAAGGTAAAATGGTTAATAAATGTTACGTGATTTAGCCATTAATATTTAAAGGTACTCGTTTTTATTGATACATATGACGGGTGATCATAATAAAGGTCAACACTATAATTATATAAAAAATGACCAAATTTTTTACGTTTTTGAAATTTTTTTACATAAATTACATAATTTATGAAACACAAATTAAAAAAGAAAAGCTTTTTTGCTGCTTTATATTTTGTTTTTTGATAGTTTTTTTATTTTTTATTCCTAAGCAGAATATTTTTAAAGGATTATTGATTAAAATACAATTTTAAATGAATAGTAATAATTTAAAAGCATTTAAAATTTAGATAAGAGGAGTGAAAGAGTATTTCATAAAATGCTAATTTACTACTCCTTTGTTAATAAGAACTTTCAATACTAAAGTCGATTAAAATATTTTCAAAAGCATTAATACAGTTCGAGATAATGAATGGAGAGTTTATTGCTAAAATAAATAATTTGACAACGTTATATTATACTATTTATACTAGTTCTATTACCAGTAGGACTTTTTCCAGGGGGAAATATAAAACCCGGTGTACCGTGTATTTTGGTTTAAGTTAACTTTAAATCACGTGCAATTCGATGTAGGTATTCCTTATTTTCTCATTTATTTGTCGACAAATAAAACTGAGATGAGCGATTCATTCCGGATGATTGGTGTATTTCGGTTCAATAATTTAGATTTATTTTCATCAGAAAAAACCAGTAATAAATGTTTATAACATCAGTTTTTTAACACCGTTATTGTTATCGCTCTAGTATAAAAATTTTTTTTTAATGTTACTTATTCGAAGAAATGCTCGCCATCGTCCTTAATAACGATCTACTTTGAATACAGAAAACCGTTTTAAAAATAGTATAGTTATAAAATATCGGAGGTCGTTGAAATAATCTATTGAATCAATAAGACGTGATGTAAGAGACCCATTGTAGTGGTTTTGATTTCGTTCACTCAAGTCATTTTTCACTTATTGTCCGAGCATTCTAAAATATATTTGGCTATTTACCCATGTCGCACTCGTTAAACATAAAACTAAAATATCTAAATAATAATGTATGTAGGTACCTAACCTAACTTCTATATGAAATTAGTTATGTGTTTTTCTCTAGTAATGTTATTAATAGTCAAATAACCTATACTGTCCGTTTGTAACACTAAAAGTAAAGAGATAAAATTAACACTTTTTATCATGCTGCGTTTACTTTGTATAAAGGCATCTTCCTCATGTAGCTCTAAACAACTTCATAATTGTTATTTCATCAAATGCCCTTTACTTGGATGTGTTTTTTTGAATAAATGACTAAACTTACCGCATTATATTAAAGTAAAACAACTATTAGTAAACCAAAGACGTGTAAACCTCTTAAACCTCTACTTTCGTGTACACCTTTCTACATTTTCAATTACGCTTTACACTCTGATCTACATATGGATACCATAATCAAAACTGCATCCACCTTCTATAAAATGATTTCAAGCACGCTAAGAGCTAACCACCTAAACGTCTTCATTAGATATCTCACGTAAAAATAAATAAAAATATGTTCATAAAAATCATTTAAATTAAAACACATTATTCCGTCCATGAATAAAATATTAGATGAATACGCGATATACTTTTGTGAATTAAGATAGATTAAACCATTTATAACACTTATAGTAAAATATTTAAAATGTATATTATTTTATATTTTTATAATATTTTTAACAATCTTTCATCAAGAATTCATGTTGATACTGTAGCTGTTCGTGGTTTAGTATATACATTTTTAAAATTTGTTATCGAGTTGATTGCTTACACTTATTAAATAAATATTTTCATTACTTTAAATACGTCTTATTCACAGTCTACAATAAATATCCATAATTCATTAGGTTATAAAACCATAAGCACTAAAATAATCGATTTAATAGTTCAATAATAATATATCGTTTTTAACATCCTAAATGTTTACATAATTCACAGTAACAATATTATTGTATTAGTATACAATTATAGTTTAAGAACCGACCAGTTATTGTTTCCCATGACATTGAAATACCAAGTCACTAATAATTACCAATTTTGATAAACTGATAATATATTGATTGGAATATTACAATCATAAAGAATAAAAAAATGTTGCCTGTTTAATAGTTTTCGAGAAAAAAATTAAATTGCATTGTAGATTTTTCGAGTTTATAAAAAAACATTTTTATGATTGTAAGTTTAATATTATAGTTTGGTACGCAGAATATCACAAATATCAATAAATATAATTTAAAATTTTATATTGTTGAAGGAAATAGGAACGGCGGCACTTTTATGTTCTAATATACCGTATAATTTCAGGCATCTTTCGTCGTCGTCTGTATACCAATCTGCAAATAAAATGATAGGTACTAAATCACTGTAAAACTACATCCAATACTATAAATTCAGTGTCGTATAATATCTCTAGTATTTTAATTTTATTCCCCCATCCAATCATCATAGGTATTGCAATTTAGTATAATTAACAAGATTTTTTTTATATATAATGCAATATAGTATAAAAGTATAAAATATACTTACATAAAAAATTCAGAACACTTATATTAAATTGCATTATTTTAATCAGTCATTTTATAAAATATGAATTTTTGTGCTAAAACAAATACTAATACTAATAAATTATAATATTATTATATAGTATATTTTCAATACAATTATTTATAAACAATTATTTGAAAAGCTTATTTATTATGTAGAATTATTTAAGAGACGGATTGTAAATTTACCATAGGATATGTGAAAAATATAATTTAATTTTTTGTAATATAATTTAATTATTTAACGTTTTCAACGTTTTGAGTGTTTAGAATTGTTATTGCACGTAATAAGTGCGATCGATGATCTCACTTGTATCACGTATTTGCGTAGGAGGAAAGAAAAGGTGACCATAAATATATTCCTAACTGAATAAAATTATAATATAAATTATAGAAAACGCCGGAATTAACACATGCGTCCCGCGTTTACCGGGCGCTAAAGATATAATATTCAAATGATAATAATAATTAATAC